>LJZU01000422.1:0-11961 GCA_001513805.1 Davidsoniella virescens
CTTATTAGGTAGGCAACTAGGTAAACTAGATGACAAAAACCCCAATCATTCAATGGCTTAGATGGACAAGGTAGTTTAGACCAGATATATCAAACAAAAGAAACAAGACCATCCATGGATCGATTGTCTTCATGGATTTCGGACAAGGCTCAACAAGAACGAACGAACTGTGTTTCTCATTCAGTCTGATAACCTGTCGTTTCGAATAAAAAGACGAGCGTCCGGGTTTTGATAGCTAAATCGATAAATCACCACCTGGCTCCAAAGAAAAAATGATAATATAATGAAAATACAAGTATCTGTGTGTAAGGCACTCACTCTCATGATCGGCAAATAAAAAAGAACATGATCAGCTCATACACCCATTTCCTCAAAGAGCTATACATGATATATACGCCGCTTACTTGAGCTGTAGCGCTACGACACCTTACCATATAACTGACTGATACTGTCATTTTGATTATGTCCATCCAGCTACGCCTTGACGTTCCCAAAGAGCCCTAAAACAACAAAGTCAACGACGCCTCAGTCTAGACCACTTACCTATGTATCTCCTTGGCCTTGATATCCATATTTCCATTTGATGTTTGCATCGGCCAGTCCATTTCCAGTACTAGGATTCATTTACACAAGGGGCAAACTGATATACACTACATAATCAACTTTGATGGAATAAAAGTCCGCCTTGCACTTGAAAGCGGATACGGACATTGTTATATTCCACATACTGCTTGTTTCCACGATGCTAGGACTCGCTGCTGATAACAATCAAAGCATCATATGTAGTAACTGTACAGATGGACCTTGTCGTCTGTTAGGAGAGACTTCTTATACGTATTGAAAGGGGGCGGCGAGACAGACGGAAAGTGCAATATAGATACAAGGTTAGAAGAGCAAGAAGGCAAGTATTCGGCAAGTAGAACGTGAAGAAAGAGAAATTCCATTTGATTCCCGCTCGATAGAATCGGCATTGAGTCTGGAATAAAGCCCCCTTTAACAATAGCCGTCGGAGTTTGGCCAGCCAGAACCTCGTCGATATATATATACATGTGGTTGTACATGCCAACCATATATGGAAGATACGTGTTAAGGTGAATAGCCTTGTCTTATCGAGCATGTCCGCTCCAGACAAGGCCTTAACCCGATTTTCTGGTCTTATTCCCAGTAGCGGATGAATTATTATCTTCTTACCCTTTTGTTATACTGAAAGAGAATCGAGAATAAAATAATGATAGTTAAACCTAGGAATATATACAGCCAATATCTAACTTGACTGTGGATTTTCCAGAAGCTTGTTTCTCTCAGTTGGAATTCAGCTGAGAACCGCAACATCCCGTTTCCCGTTTCTGCCGGCTGCTAAAAGAAGACAAAATACTAGCCCGCCAGGCCATTATAGATCATAATTTGTATTATTTCCTTCAATAGTACTTGACACTATAATGCGGAAATAGGCATCTTTACTACCATAGAATATCGAATATATCTGTATAGAACAACTTGCATGTACGAGGAGCATCTGGACGTAGCTCAATTACGCAGGCCTTATAAGACAAATTAGAGTCTTGCCGTGCTGACACACTTTATCCTGGCAGGGTCTGCTTTCGTTTCTTTCCACTTTTCTTGAGTTGGGTATGTATAGTATGGAATACAATATGCAAACTTTATAGTCTGTCACGATCTCTTACTGACGATTATGTTCTACTCTATGTAGATATCACATTCAAGGCGTAAATCATCTGTTTTGATACAGGTCGAATGACCCGAAAAATATAACTTTGCTTACCATTCTATTATAACGCCCCAGCCTTTTTGTTACTTTTCCTATTGCACATTCCGCTTTTTGGTAGCTTTTAGTACGCTTTTTGCCCTCATACGAGTGGATATCCAAATATCTAAATTAAGTGAAAGCGTCTTTGCGCGGAATATCAAAATCTAGCAAAGGCATTTCCATCCACTAATGCATATTCCTAGCTTTCTTTGGGGGCAATAGCCGTTAGCGTACATGCAATTGCTTGTTTCCGTCTGTTTCGATCTTTAGCGTCCTAGTCAACTAAATATCGAATCGATGAGTTTATTACGACAGTATTAGGGGATGAGGCGGTGGCGAGCGGGATTTACAGTGGAAATAATCAATATATGATGTACATACTTCTACTTCTGAAGACAGCCTAATGAATAACGTTGGGCCTGGATTCTGCTTCTGGAAGTAGTATACTAATACGTCTTCTTTGATGCTTAACATGTGTGTTATGTACATATGATGGCAGATCTGAGCCAAAATTTCCGGTGTCAATTGAGGTGATCTAGGATCCCTTTCATTTCTCTTATTCTTGTATGATATGGACATGTATAATATCGTGGTAAGCTATCGCCGGTAACCTGTTATAATATCAGATTGTTAGTGGTAGCCGACATAGTTGAACAAAAACGGGAATTCAACATCGATACCCTAAGTGCTACCACTCTTATTGTCCTATATCATATATATATGTATCTATATTCCTATACTCCTGTCATGTAACGGAGTTGGGCTCGTTAGGTTATTGATCACTGCACAAGAGAAGGGGGTCGGCCAGTATACATGGCCAAACTCAACATAGCGGCCAAAAGCCTTAACTACTTAGCTACATATTAGTTATACGGAATAAGTAAGGCCTTGTGAGTTACATGTTCACGTACCATGTCTGTATCCTTCTTCTAGTAGATGCATGTGCTACTTTGTAGTTATCGCTTAGTATACATGTAGCTTGGCCATCAATTCCATCATCCATGTATCATTCCCTCGTCCTTGATACGTGAAATGCACTCTTCCGGTGACGCCACACAGTATATCAGCCGCTTATATTGGCTAATTGCCGCCGCTTTGTCGAAAGAAAAATTAGAATAGCACTGTTTCAGGACAGCACCAACCACCCACAAGAGAGGTGATTCAAAGAAGAAAGGATAATTATCACACGGGCTTTAATTTTAACAGGGCGCTCCTGTTCGGTGATTCAATAAAAGCATGAAAAGACCAAAGAAAATAAGACTAGAGGCAACAGGTCAAAGTAACATGACGAGGCTCTGATAACCTGTCTTGCTCTTCTTCACTACCATCTGCTTAGTCTAGCGGATATAATCAGGACTCAACAATAGGGGCGGCTGCGGCTGCGGCAGGCGGGTTGAGTAGGATAGCAGAACAGGAATCATTATTCAATTCCAATTCCATGTGACAGTGTTGCTCTGGTAAGTTACCTAACGCAGCAACCATAATTTACTCAAGACAAAAACTAACAAAAAAAAAAAAAGAGACACTCATAAACAGAATGATGTTTACTTTCCAGACTAGGTGTTTTGTTCCTTTGTGACTTGCCGAATGCAGTCGTTTGTAAGTCTTTCTCTCATCCCAAAGATACCATCACAATGATGTCCTGTCTCTGATAAAGCATGTCAACTTGACAGTTGTCTACTTAAAGGAGTTGTCTAAATGGTTAAACAAAGTAGGAAAGAAAATAGTAAAGGATAAGGAAAAATAAAGAGAAAAGAAAAAAAAGTCTCACAAGGGCATAAACAAGACCCTTGGGTGTTCAACAAACTGACAGGGTTGGCCTGAACCCTAACATGCAACCTCTTAGCATCATCAATGTTCGATCTCGGTACTATTCGATCGAATACGACAATAAGCTTATGGGAGAAAACCACGGCTTGATCTGTACACCTGTCTATAAAACATATAGCCTATAAACAAACTGTGTATCATTCATTTCACAGTCTATACACCTTGAATTTGTTTAGTGACGTCAATATTTTCCCCTCTAGAAAAAAAGAAGAAAAAAACAAGAACCAAATACGATAACTCCGGTCCTTGTTCATCTAAGATAGAGTGTAAGACAATCCTCTATTGGCACCACGCGGTGAAATAAACGTTTATCGCCATCCTGTATTTCTACCCTTCTTGTTCAAATGCGTCAAGTCAGTATTGCCAACTTTATATACGTGGCACACCACAAGCACATATATAGGCTATCAGAAAGGTATCAATAAATGTTGGAACGTATAGCATACATTAGAGCTACCAATACTACAGAACAACATACATACATAGTATTATTCGTCTATTCCATCTGAGGCTTGGTAATAATCTGTCTTACAGTAGATGATACTGGATAACAAATATAAGAAAATGGATATCAAACGTAACCCACATGATAGAATATTCTATGAATGGGCCTGGAACAAATTTGAGGCTCAACGTAACCTGCAACCCTGACGCGACAAGTTCGGCCTTTCTTAATTTCTCCATGCCCGTATTGACTGTTGAACTGACTATCCGAGTACAGCGTACCCTTTTCCATATAAAAACTAAGGATATACTGACCGGATGAGAGACCTAGGCTAGGTATTCCGTGCCTTCGCCGTCTTTCATCCGAGTTAATGGCGACTCATGAAGATACGCAATTTACGAACGACGGAAGTGTACCTATTTCCATGTATTCATTTGGTTTAGTCTGGCTAATGGGAATAAGATGATGGGAAAACGAGAATCTTGACCACAAGAGATCTTGTGGTCAAGCCGTAGAAGAATATATCTTTTGGAGATGTCCTTTTATCCACTCGCGGGATGGAATTTAATTATAAGCATAACGTGTATTGCTGTGTTATCCGAAGTTACAGATTGGCGCGTGCATCTGCCGAATAGCAGAAAGACCAGATTATTTTTTCTTTCTGTATTATTTACGTTCCGTATCCTACCGTGCTCGTATTGAAATTGGGGTTCAGACTCAACGGGAATTTCATTGAAAAAGCTTTGTGACTAGAAAGTCAAATGGCGGCTCTGCGTGCATCAGTCGACTCTCTTTCTGAAAGATAAAATTATAGTTGTAATTCTCTTTGTGTAGTCCTAGTTCAGGAACGACCGATGAAAAATGTAAATCCGTGCCGCTATTGATGTTCATTTTCAAACCACTGTAATTTCACTGGGAATAATTCATAATTGATGATTGGCTGAGCACGACTCCATTATCATTTTCTCTTTGAAGCTGCTATTAGGTGGATAAATCAAGAAGTGAAAACAACCCACGGCAGATAACGACTCAAGGCGCGATTGATGCTAGTAGTTAGTGTATTGTATTAGTATACAAGGAATACCGAGGTATGTCAGAGTTGGCTAGATGGAGTTTCCGAGTACACAATATATATATATATATTTGATTCATTAATCTTATGGAGCTATAGAGGAGTACACTATATAGGTGAATTTTTTTTTTCTACTTCTTTTCTATATAGTTGGGTCAGAGTAGCCTAAAGAAGCCATAAAAGATGTGTTTCTGTGTACTGATACCAAGTAATAAAAGCCTAGTAAATGGTCTAAGGATATAGTGGGCTACAGTAGGGCAGACACTATAAGACGGGCCAAGACATCTTGAGCTAAGAAACGTAACAGGGGCACATCCTGGAATATATACTCGCTTCCAATCACAGGCCACGAGAACAAGGCCTTGATAGCGGCTTGGGGAAAAGTGTCGAGTGACGTAAATGCTGTGACCGCATGTTATTCCTGCTTGAACATTTTTTATTGTCTTTTACTCTTTGTGCTTAGTACCACGGTTTAGGGGGTCCCTGTTGATTTTAGTTCAACGATTAAGTAACAACAAAACACCTAGAATGGTTGATAGCGGATGTGGGATACTACATATCACGATGCGGATACAAGTAATTTACAAAATTAAATTACTATATAAAATACATAGAACCACATTAGACACCGTTCACAGCACATGGCACAAGCTGTGATAACACGCTGATTGTAGAGAGAGAAATATCAACGAAATACAAGACGCGTAATACCGAGGAAATGAAAACCGGTGGTCGACGCTTTGGAATCATGAATTTGATTTTCTGAGGCAAAGAACTATATCACAAATGTTTGGTAGAAGAGACTTGAACGCGGCAACAGATAGCCTGTTTAACATTCTTAACAAGAGGACAAAGCAAGAGGTACATTGGAACCACAACCATTTCAATACCCGCGCAAACGCCTCTACCGCTGTGTTAACACACAGACGGTCCCTTGTTTGAATGTTGCCGTTTGTTTTCGAGATGATGTGTTGTACCATATTAAGATGATTTGTTGTCGGCCCATGGCCTATGATCCACGGATAATTTTATTGGGGGGGNNGGGGGGGGGGGGATATATCGAAATAATGAAATAACAGGTGATCAACCTGGATAAGCCAACCCTAGCTCATTAACCTTTCTCATGATAGATTGAAACTACAGGGCAGGAGCCTAAAAATTAGAGGGCACTTTATACGTAGATTATTTACATGTCATGGGTGATACCGGGGTTTAGTTTTGTTAGCCTCTGACGTAGAATATAGCTAGAATCTTTAACAAAAGCGGAGAAAACCATGGTTCTTTTCTCACTTTCAACTCCAAAAAAGGTTTGACTAGTTAGCTGTAAAATGGGAATTTCGTGTTTATTCCCTGAAATTGTTATCGCCGCCTTTTACTACATATGGATTGGCTACAGAATGGCCTAGAAAATAGAAGCATAAAAAAGCAAACGGATTCTACGAAATGTCGGCACCGAGCAAGGCCTATTGTTCAGCCGAAAGCCGATAATGGCTCAGTAAATTGCCAAAAAAAGTAAGCTAGATAATGAATTTTTTTTTAGGTTAACTGATATTCTCTCAATGGTACATAACCATCTTACTGATTGTGGTTGTGTATACATAAGTTTTGTGTTCGTACATTTGGCCCATAGGCTAAAATGAAGCCATGGCTTCGGCCCACAGAAGAAGAGCTTGGCTAGACATGATTTCAGCAATGGTATCTAAACACACTGTACAAGTATACAGGTATCTCTTATGGGTCACTCATAGTAACCAAAAATAAAAAAGGCATCTTGATATCAAAATGACTGCTGCCTTGAGAAATTCGTCGTTGGCATCTAGGCTTGGCTAAGCCTCAAATATCTGTGACCTTTGATAACAGGGTTTCTCTGTCTACAACTACATGTATAGTTTAGAAAATTAGCGGTGTCATGATCAACGCTGACACGTGACTACAATACATAAGAACGGCTCTTTGACTTTGTTTCGTTTTGTCGATAGTGAGGCAAACTAAGAGATAAATAGATAGAGCGAATTAGATACAACCCACAAACCCAACTACAAATAAATGTAAACAAGGATATCGATCAAGTTGCAAAAGCCAAGGCAATAGATCGTCGGCACTGTTTCCCGGACTCTATTTTTTCTTTCTCTTTTTTTTTCCCCAAGTGTCTGAGGGTTTGGATGATTTCTTAGTATCTGAGCCAGCGTTACTATGGCAAGTTAGATGGGAATACATAACGTTTGTATGGCTATCATTGTTTGCTCGTAAATTCATGTTTCTCTTATACGACCAAGTTAAACGATAAGTGAGAGAAATATAAACACAAATGGCTGGAATTTAGAATTATGAGACACAAATCAAGCAAGTGAAAAATATGGCCAAGATAGCCAAGACTTCGTAACCATGAAAATGGTGTTAGCCAAAATACCCTTTACTCAAGCGTGTTTTAAAGGCGCTGCCTAGTTGACGTACAGTAAGTACTTGGCAGCTTACTGGTATGTCTTTTAATATTATCATGTTGTTCGTAATTTCTACTCCCTTTTCGTCTATACAGATGCATAATATCACAGTACTATGTAGTAGCAGACATACATTCTATATATTTTTACGCAACACTGACTGTAAGGTTAAGGCTGTTGTTGTTGTTGTTGTATGTATATATGTAATAACATACTTATACTAACTATACATATAGAACATCTCCTGCATGTACATTAGTTTAACGTTGTAACCGAACCGGATAGATAACCCGTCGCTAGCCAAGAAGCACATGAGTAGTCATTATAGGCCCTTGTCAATATATCAAATTTGGAGAAAGCGTAGCATTATAACTACTATGTATGTACTTGGTTTAGCAATGACTTCATCATTATCATGGCACAGATAGAAACATGTAGTATTACAATGTATGTATATACCTAAGCCATGTTACTTTGTACTTGTGCCTTTATTTTCGCCTCAAGTCTTTGAACTGACTGCTAGAAAAAAGGGCCAAGAAAACAATAAAAGCATAATGATCGAGAACAACAAACAAACATACATACATGATCCGTTCCAATAAAAAGTATAAATCTAACCTCCTAATTACCCCCTTATGCATTATCCGCAGCTAAGACTTTGGAACTTGGACTTGGACAGATGCAAGTTTAGCCTTCACCGCTAACATGACAGAAGAAGGCTCTGTTAGTCGTCATAACGAATAGGCAGTAGCATGAATGTAAGGTTTTCTGATAGGGTTGGCTGTTCAAGTCGAGAAAATGGGTGTACGAGGATGTCCGAAAGCAGTACTTTGGGACAACAGCTTCTTGCTTACTATGTTAACAAGGTATATCACTATTGATTATCTCATGCTCACAGGGCTTAACAGGGGATAATACACAGAAGATATACATGACAGCGCATTAAAGATACTAGAATAATCAACAAAGCGTTTTTGTCTTGATTAGTGACGAGAAGCTACATATCTTGTTGTGTTAACCTGACTGACAGCTGGACTTTTGTTGATTATAGTACGGCGATTTATGCAGCACTTACATTTCTACCAATAATTCTGGGAAGGCCATAATGAATGGTCTTATATATATCTTATATACATAGAATCTTAGCTCACGTATACCTTCGTGTGTAAGACTAGGATTGGTATTAATACATATGTTGCAGTTATATAAGCACTGTCTAGCTTGGATATAGTAATATCGTAGAAAACAGATAGAATATGTGATAACCAAGACGCACGAACGTCTATACGGCCCCGACTACTTGATGTCATCTTATCGAACAAGATTGCAACAACCGGCAGATAAAGAGTCTCTACACGAACACCGTATTGGCGGTGGTCTTAATAGGAAAGAGCCCTGTGGCATAAATAACAACGCCTATAATTGTTATTTGGAGAAGCGGCATTCCAAAATCGGCGATTCCTTTTAACCATGGAAAATGGAGAAGAGAAAAGAAAAGATTATCGTTGGCGCCGAAGAAGACAAGAAGATGGAGTAAACAATAAGCAATAACCTCCAAAGAAAAAAAGAAAGAGAAAACCATGGACTGGGAGAGTAAGTGAACATGGGCAAGAAGCAAGAACACAAGGTTCATTGTTGTAAAAGGAATCTGGTCCTAGCTTAGTCCTGGAAGATGCATACATGTATTTACACAAGTAGGTGGACTTTCCAGAGGACAGCACAGCGGTGCATGTACGTAATACGTACATCTGATACAATGTGTTATACTATGATAGACCTGGAATACGCACGAGTCTCGATAAACTCGATGTGGTGACTGATATATAGTTAATGTGTATCATGTGTAATAGTCAAGCTATAGTTGCAGTGTTGAAGATGCTATCGAATTTAAGTACTACAACATAAAAAGGTAGTCAGTTCTATACCTACTTGCCAACTCATCAACGGTGCAAAATTGACTCAATATCTCTCTTCTTTAGTAGGTAGTAGTAGCAAAGGTCAGGGGCTCAGGGATCAGATCGGCCTACACATATAGATTCCCGCTCTTAATTCTTAGCTTTGGCTTGCTGGAATCAAGATAATGGGATTAGTACACGTATGAGATAGACAAACGTGTGATGTAAAAGAGGAAAAAAGGTCTGAGTACCAACCCTCGTGAATACAGTTGAGGTAATTTGTTCTAGACTGCACTTTCTTCTTCTTCTATGCATTGGTCCTGTGATAACAAGCCTATCATATGTACATGTATATATGTAAGCTAGACAAGGCAAGGCATATATCGTTTCAGCAATTATAGACGGCGCTTGAATGCATGGCGAAGAACGGTAGACAAGGCTCGTCCGACGCTGAGATGTGTGTGTGTGTGTGTGTGTCTGTGTTGTTTGTATCTTCCATACATGTGAAATATAGCAAGATTTGCCAGGCCTGATCACCAAATGGCTTGAGAGCCGTAGTTCAGGCAGTTCCGTGTCCGTGTTTAGGTGTGTTCAGGCCTATTGCTACTAGTCAACTAGACAGTTGGTGCGGCGCTGGGGGCGCTATTTGCCATTGAATGATTGTTGTTTTTCTTTATATGGCTTTATCTGCGTTCTTTTCCCCTTGTTCTTCGTTCCTGTTCGAGATGAAAGTGGAATCAAGATGACGAAAAGAAGAGGATGATATAATAAAGAGTACATATAAACAACACCAAGCAATAGGATCAACAGTATCTACTCGTTGGCCGGCCAGCAACATGTCCTTCATTTCAAACTCTTCTTCTAAAAAGACGACAAAAAGCGGGGGTTTCACATTCTGTGATTGGCTGAAGTGTGTGTTGTTGTTTGTTTTTGTCGTTGTTTACCTTTTGGATTGGATTTTCTCTTTATTTTCCGCTTTGACTAGGAGGGAAGGAAAAAATGGACGAGGAGACGAGACAAATAGTCAAAAAGGCTACGTTCTGGATGAAATTGAACTAACAAATGATCAACAATCGCCTCAAGGAGTTGTATCTCGAACCCGAAACTTGAAACTACATATTACTACATACGCAAAATGTATACTAGTATTAGTTCAGGGCTGTGTATCTTAGGATACCGAGGTGCTACATAGCTATTAGNNTACATAGCTATTAGAGCTCCATTTCCACCTTAATAAAATTGAATGAAAAAAGAAAAAAAAAAACATACGCAAAATAAAATATAATAAAATGCATGAACAGACCTTTAGTCAATGACAACTACGTGTTCACAATATCGATTAAGAGAACTATAGTAATATTGTAGTACACTCACATGCATTCGTGATAATTTATATGCTAAAGACATCGATGTTAGTTATTTCCGCGGCCAGCCCCAAAGGCGGGAATAAAAAAAACAAACCGAAAGAAAGAAAGACAAAGTCGCAAAGGCGACTCTAAGAAATAAAAAGTAAAGATGGGTAATTTACATATAAACAAGTAAGCCAAGCTAAGATTCCTTGAACTTGACTTTGAGCGGTCTTTGTCGGACAAAACCAGGAAAACTCAGCTCACAGATCCTGTAAGAGACAAAGCCAAAAAAGCTAGCTTAATCGGTTCGATCAAAAAGTGTGACGGAAATTAGTTAACAAACAAGTAAGTTAAGAGCCTCCAAAAGATAGTCTTGGAAGCCCTAAACTCAAGAATCGCCGACTGAATTCCGCCCACTGCATCAAACTTGTTCGCATCGGAATTCGCAAGTTTCGGCATCCATGTGGTGACGATTGTGAATACATTCGTATATATTTCAAAAAGTTTAAGACGAATACTATCCTTCCCTATACAAAATCTCCTTATTGATATCTTCTTATCTTGCCTGCCCGAGAAGGCGATGCCGAGCCATGGTGGGTAGCGATATCGAAAAATTATAGTGGCAACATGACGATTGGTGCCTGCTTACTTGGCAGAACACCATAAAATGGGTGGTAAGCATTAGTCCAAGCTGAGCTCCGATTGATAAGAGTTGGGCAGGTAGTCACAGCTCTCCCAAGAGACCTTCTCACTTTGTACAACTATTGCCTCGCACATATGCACTCTTAGTTCTAGTGAGGCGTCGATTACTACTCTGATCGTTGTAGTGTCGGCCTCGACGATATCGCACCGACCAGGCTGGACTTGGCTACGCTTATGTGATGAGACGACAGTATGACAAAGCTGTCCTTCATCTGTCGTTGTATATAGTCTCATTACTCTCTGATTATTGAATTTGATAACCGGAGCTGCCACACTCTTGATAGCACATGTATATCTGGGATTCTCTTTGGTAGGTATAAGAAAAATGACATTATGATATACCATGCCATTGCTTCCGTCCCGTCCGTTAAGCCTATCAACTCAAGCACTGAACTTCCGCAGATGTGGGCAGATAAACCAAAAGAAGAGTACAGCGTGGGATGGAGGGGGGAGGGGGGG
>LJZU01000423.1:0-30458 GCA_001513805.1 Davidsoniella virescens
TATAAACACTGGACCATATTCCCTATATGCAATGCCTATAACCAGTATTATCAGCTAGTTGTACGCTGATGATGCTTCTAGTCTCCCAGACGTGGCTCAGTCCTAGCTATCTACGTCTCTCAATATTAGAATGCTTTTCTTATCTAGACATGCCTTAGTCTAGAGCATTGAAAAAGGGCCTAAAACTCATAGACTGTAATGAAAGTCCGGATAAGTAAGTCTTGAGATTAGATATCTAGAGGTCTATAATGATGCTAGAGTTTCTGGTTCTTGAAATCTTCCTATCCCTTTCTCTTCCTCAGACACATTCTCTTTTTCTATAGTAGCCTCTGATACTATATAAAATCGAACTTCATACCTTATTATCTACCTTTAACTTTATATTATCTGTTAAGGCTAGTTGTCACAACCTTCAAAACGCTTGATAAGTATCATTCTCGCTCTCCTCCAGCTCCCCCCAACAACCCTCGTTGTGGCTCGATCCAGTCCAATTGTCCCGAAACGAAGGTAAGAACTCTATAAGTTTGAGTCAAAATCTTTCTACTACTGCCCTTCTATAATTACCTTTCTACCATCACCCTTCCACCACCAACCTTTCATGATTGCCCTCTTATATTTTTCTTACTATTATTACTACCTTTCCAATCTCATGTTCAATTATACTAATTATTTTCCCAGTCGTCTGTTCCTTCCTCCCTCAAGAAGGAAAATTATTCTCCTGGTGTTTCTGGAATCAAGGCCATCAATGCAGTCACCAAACAAAAGGATACCATCTTCCCTGTCATGCTCTTCTACTCTGATGGCTGTTATACAGGCTGTTTCCAACAACATGGGTGTCTTTGTCTGTAGTGTAATCCTGTACTAGATTGGATATACTCTGACTATTTTCTTGTTTGAAATCCTCATTGGTGATAGCACATCTACCGGAGACAGAGTCTGGGTTTCTTATATCCCTGCTCTACCCTTCATGGTCAACACTTGGATCTCTGGTATTATTGCTGATGCTGTTATCAAGCACTTCAACTGGCACATTGGTATTGGCATGTGGGCCATCATCTTCCCTGTCTTCTGCTCGTTCCTCAATGCCAAGTTGCCCCTTCTCCACCGCCGGGCCAAGAAGGCTATTTCTGGTCTCATCTGGCGCCAGATGCGTCCCCAGTAACTGAACACGTTCATGAGTGGCAACCAAGCTCTTGTCACTGATGCCTTCACTGATCCTCTTGCCTTTGCCTCTAAGTACTCCGTTGGCACTGATAAACGTGCTGCACTGATTCAGGGTGTCTCCAGCACATGTATCATGATCTATATTGGCCTTGGTCTGTCTATTATCATTATTTCACTTGCTGTTTTCGCTATTCCCAACATTGTCCTCAATGTTAATCAGACACTTGTTGAAGTTCCGGAAAAAGTTGAGCTTCTATCAGAAGCTCAAATTATCCTTTTCCTTTAGCCAAGAAAAAACCCCAAAGAAAAGTCGAACCCAATTCAACTCATACAACACCACCTAATTTCTTTAACATCATTTCATTGTTGTTCTACAGCTTCTACTTCCTTTGTGGTTTTGTCTCTTATATTATGATACAAGTTCTCAACAACTTCTATGATTTGTTTTGCTCTTTTGTGAATTGGAATTCAACATCCTGAACCACCCAGAAACATACTTTTATAATGTTTCTTATTCTATTCTAGTCATTGTCTATCAAGTTATCGGCTTTCATGTAGCTTAGCAATCTTTGTTTTGTTTCTCAGTAGGACCACCATATATTCTTATATACTATCACAACAATTTGCACTTTTTGGTGTTGATATCAGGTATACAAGCCATTTAATCTAGTCCAGGGATTTTTTAAGTTTCGTACTGAAATTTATAAATCAAATAAAGTCTTCCATAACCCTGAATTCAGTAGGTGACTGGACATACGCAGCCGCAACATGGTAGAAACCAGGCGAAAGAGGCAACATCGACAAGGCAGAACGACTGGAAAAGGCTCTCCGAAAAGCACTTCTAGCCGCTCTTCCAAGCTTCAAGACAACACCATCTGCACTCATTCACATGCTGGCAAACATGCCCCCGGCGGGGCTCATAATGGAAAACGCCGTAACAAGGGAGGCGATTAGGTGGTACCAACTGGACGATAAACATCCACTTCTCGTCATGCACATGAACCCAGAACTCGGAGGTACATCCTTCCTCCCCGAATCACCGACATGCTAGAGCTCTTCCCAGAGCCATTCATACGATATGGGCAGCTAGAGGGCCTTCCCCAAACCGCAGACACCCCGCCAGCAAACTCGATACTCACAGGCAAAGAAAAGGACTGGCACACCTAGCCCATAAAGAAACTTGCCCCCTATCCGATATTTGGCTGTACACGGATGGCTCCAAGAAGACAGAAGGATGGACAGGCTCAGGATGGACTGCAGAACAGGGAGGAAAGACCATCATGAGTGGAGTCTTTACGCATGGCAGATGGAAGGAGGTAATAGATGCAGAGATATTGGCCGTATTACACGGTCTCAAAGGCCTCACCCCTACACTGACGGAAGGGTGCAGGAACATCTGGATCCGTCTGGACAACAAGGCGGCAGTAACCCGAATAAACGGTTCTTTCAACAAGGCAGGATCCTCACAGCAGTCAGTCGATGAAGCCAAATGGCTTATCCAAAGACTTAAAGACGGTCTAGCAGGCAGGAAAGTCTACTGTATTTGGATCCCAGGTCACAGTGGAATAGGTGCCAACGAGATAGCTAGCAATCTGGCAAGATGTTCCGCCAACTACATAAACGAAAACTCTATGTCGTTAGCCGGGGCTTATAGATATGGCACAAAGAACACAGGCAACATTCAGGGAGTGGTTTTACAAACAAGCGGCAATTAGGGACAACTCAGAGAGGATAAAACTTGATTTCCCCCCCTATGGCGTGTCAGCCATACCAGGGGGACCAAGGACCAGTCAAGGTCAGGTACTAGCTGCACTCTCTGGACATGGAGACTTTAAAGACTACCACGAGAGGCTTGGCCACGAGGATACTGTGATGGAATGCCATGAATGTGGCAACAACAAAGAAAAGACACATATCTGAACCTGCCGCCAAAGCCCTGGAGCAGAATGTTCACTGAGAGACTACTCAGGACCATAAAAGGCAGAAGGACACTGGCAAAGAAGATAAGCTCAAGCACTGCACAGAGAGCGGAGCAGAAGCCGAAGGACATCTCTCTTTTATTTTTTTCCTTTTTTTTTCTCTTGTCTCGTCTTCTGTGCTTTGATTTGTTTTGTTATAAAAGGGGACGCAAGTGTTGCTACTGTGAAAGGGACGGAGGCCAGGTAAAACTGAGCAGACCCTAACACTAGGAATACACAAAAACCGGTGCCAGAAAAATCGGGTTGATATCCGGAGTCAAAATTGAGCTCTTAGTTAAATCTGATTTGATTTGATTATATTTTACGTCTACCTAAATCACTAAGATCATACGACGCCGGATTGGCTACCGGGCAGATATTTAAAGTCCTCCGCTAAAGACAAACTCAATAGCTTTGTATGTGCGGGACAAAACTGTCCCCTAGCCCCGAAGAACTAGTGGTCCATACCTCCACTATGAGCAGCAAAGACAGATACAAAAAATTTTTTATAGTAAATCTCTAGACGATAAATACAATCATCATCATCATCATCAAAGTTAATCCGATATGGTCTAGGGGCTAGGATATCTCGCTCTCACCGAGAAGGCCGGGGTTCGATTCCCCGTATCGGAGCGCATAACTGTCCATCGCGGGCGACCATCTTTTTGCTTTACTTCGTGATAGTTGGCATGCTTGCTTTTTGGGGGGTTATAGTGTTGCAGTATCACCAATGAGTGGATCCATGAGCTTTCCTTTATGATTGTCACACAGTTCTCCCTCTCGAAGGAACGGAGTATTGAGTACTGTCAAGTTGATATATCATTAAAGGTCAAGATCAATAAGACTTGATGGTGAACATTCCACGCTAATTTTTGAAAATCATAGTGGAACTTCATATTTCAAGCAAGGGACAGTATGGACTATATAGAACAATAGCCTAAAACTCTAGCCTATCCATTGACTCATAGAGTCTACCTTTGAGTTTATTTTCTTCGTATTCCTGAAGGCCTAATGTGATGAGTATATGTATAAATACATGGTCACCTATATACGTCAGTCAGATTTCAATACTAAATCGGATTGATCCCTTTCAACCCTTTGTCTATACTGAGTGAAATATGTACTACAGAGCATCGTGTACTGTTTTCTACATACAAAACTAGCTTATCAATCGTTTTCAATACATAACATATCAGAAAGTAAATTCAAGTTAAAAGATAATTTAGTTTTAACAGTTACAATTCAATGGAGGTATCAAAAAATAAAACACAAAAAGATATCAATTCTAATCTCTCTATCTTTTTCTCCAATTTTTGTTTTGTGAAACTAACAAAAATGAAAGAAAAATGGTATGACGAGAGAAAGAATTTAAAAACATATAAAAAAAAAGATATATAAAAAAACAACAACAGAGAAGAAAAATCAAGAAGTCGAAGTTGAAAAAAGGATGATGAAGACACTAACAAACGAATATCTTACCAGAAGGAATAAAGATAAAAATAAAAAAAACGCAAAAGGTACGAACAAAACACAAAAGTTATCGAAAAGAATGATAATAAAGAAAATGAAGAAGAAAAAAAGAAACGCCGATAAACTCCTCACTTCTGCCATCCCTCCCTTTCTTATGTGGAAAAAATGAAACCTTCCGTCCCAAAGAAACTAAGCTAATAACAAGACGAAAGAATAATATAAGACGAAGGCTTGAACAGTGATGGAAAAAAAAAAAGTACGAATGTGACAAAGGAAAGAAAGAGGATAGATGAATAGGGCAAAGATAGATAGTTAATCCAGAATACGAAGCGCAACAACCACTTCATACTCTAGAATGCCCGAGGAGTGAGGGGGAGGAAGGTAGATATAGTAGAATGGATGGTAAATAGTAATAATAAAGTTGCATGTGAAACCGGAAAACACCATCATAGGTCGGTCGTTTTACGTTTGTGTTTTCTTTTGCCTCATGAAAGCGATATGCCAGTAGATTTAGATCGAGAAAAAGGAATAAATAGTAAGAATATACAAAGAAGAAAAATGGGATGGAAAAAAATGAAGAAAAGAGAGCCATCATTAAAGATCATATAAAAGAACTCTAAATCTCAATAGCTAGAGCCTTGGTTGAAGCCTCCTTCAGCTCTGAAAGTGGCATATCGACGGTTGCTGGGGTCGTTGGTGCGGTGTTAGTTGCCATGAGTGATGGTCTAGTAGGTAAGGGCTCCTGAAAGACTGGAACGGAGCTGGAGTTGGTGCTACGATCACGACTGATGCTGCCTACGCTCATGTTGGAGTGGCTGTGAGCATTACGGATTAAACGGTCGTTGACCACGCGAACACTGCCGCGAACGCTGCGCATTAGATGGCCACTCTCGATTCTATCAGAGATCATCTCATCTAATATGCGCATCTCGTCGGTGCTCTTGTTACGGCGCTTGGGAGCGGCGATGACGGTTGTTGGTGCAGGCGATGGCGCCTGTGTGGAGAAGAAGTTAGAGGAGCTCGACATACGATCTGACATGCGCTCTGATATCCGCTCGCTCATGCGTTCAGACATACGTTCAGATTGTGGTGAGCGCTGATCAAAGCTCATCTCTGCGGCTTCACGAGACCGAGTGGCGCTCCGAAGAGCACTCAACATGCGATCCTTGTCGTCTAGGCGTGCTCTCAGGTCCGCGATTTCGGTATCCTTTTCCTTAAGAAGGGCAGCTACGCTGTGATCTTCGCCGACCATGATGCCCTTGTTAGGAGTCGATAGGCCAACCGAAGTCCGCGATGAAGATGCCCTCCTTGCCTGAATAAGACGCTTTTCGAGCGTAGCGATATAGCGGTTCTTGTCGACAAGATCGGATTGCAGCGCCCGGTTCTGTGCAGCTAGAGATGCGATGCCGTCACCATATTCGCCGATGCTATCATCGTCCTCGGTAGATGTGGATGCTGGTTGATCGCCACCGGATAATCTGTTACCGCCACTGGATCTCCGGCCGATAGTAGAGGTTGAGGTCATGGAAGATGTGCGGTCGGTTATAGAACGGCCGGCAATAGATGTTGCCACTGATGATCGGATAGATACCTGCGACATAGTAGAAAAACGCATTCCTAGTGAGCTGTATGATCCACTAGTGTTAACGCCGATCGATTTGGAACTTAGAATCAGTTTGTTGAGGTGATCGATGCGCTCCTTCAACGCAGTTCGTGCTAATTGCATTTCGAGCATTTGCTCCTCGTGTCGCTGTTCGGCTTCCATTTCGCGCATCCGTTCTTCTTCAGCGTCTCGTTGCAAGTCACTCTCTGACTTGACATGCACGAGCGCATCATTAGAGCCCTTGCCACCGCCGTTTTTTTGTTGTGTGTCAAGCTGGCTACGCAGCTCTTGGATTTCCATACGATAGCGCTCGAGAAGGACACGAGCACCGCCTTCGCCTCCCACGCCAAGCGCCTCTTCTGCGCGCTTTGCATGACTGACGATACTATTGCGGGCACGTGATGCAAATTTCAGCGTGTTGAGGGTTTCGGTAATATGGGTTGCGTGGGCTGTCGCGTTGGCGACTCCGGTTTGAATCGTGCACAATATACTGACCAATGAGTTACCAGACAGCGCACCTTGCAGAAGACGAGTCAGTTTGGAGTCACGGTAAGGTAAATGCTTGCCTTCCTTGTCTCCGCCCTTGCCCTCCTTTTGCTCAGACAGCTTGGAGATGACGGTACCCAAAGTTAGTAGAGACTTGTTGATGTGAGAACCCTCTTGACGGCGCTCCTTGGACTCGGCAGCCTTCTCGGAACCAGCAAGATCGATCAGACTCAGTGTAGAAACACGAACGCCACCAGGAGGAAGGCCAGATCTCTTACTTCCAGCTTCAACTCCAGGCACACGCTCACGACTTTCAACAACTATTTGCACGACCGCGTGACTTCGAGAACTACGGGCGTTGAATTGGGTGCTAGCAGTTCGTCTAGCTTGATCACCACGAGCGATGACACGTAGCAGCTGGGTAGGACTTTGTACGATCTCTTCTTTCAAGGGAGTCGCATAGACACCACGTTTAGCATCTTCGCGTAGCTTGATCTCTTCTTGTTGGCCAGCGCCGCCGGGGCCGGTTGCTGTTGGCATACTGAGAAGATCTTGGATGCGCTCATTGTAGATTTCGAGGTAGCTGACACGGAGTAAGAACTCGCGTGATGGGGTTTCGCGGATATAGGAGAAGATATCGGTGATGGCCAGTGGGATCACACCGGGAGACGAGGCAGTTCCTTGCATGGAGAAGGTCTTGCCAGTACCCGTCATACCGTATGCGAAAACGGTACCGTGATAACCCTCCATGACGCGGCGCACGAGGCGCTTGGCAAGATGGTCGTATACGCGGGAGTTGTTGTCCTGCGTGCTGAAGACATTGTCTAGAAGATATTAGTATGTGAGTTTCTGGATAGGAGAAGTGTGTACAGTATTCTTGGTAGCAAAGCGTGTTTGTCGTGAATGCGCGCGCATGTCCTGTGATTTGGGGGTTGCGACGAAACGAAGAAAAGGGGGCGAAATCTGTAGATGCGAAATGGATCGTATGCGCCGAAATGTGTTTGATGCAGTCAAGTCTAAACGCAAGGGAGAAATCGGAGTGCTTACCGTAGATGTAATCGCCGGCATCTTTGCCATTGTAGTGGATGGTCGAGTTTCGGCTGTCGATGCTCCATTCGCCGTCATTTTTGTCGCCCGGATTTCCAGTGGGCCGGACACGAACACTGACAACTACGTTGCCCTTGCCGTCAGACTTCTTGCTTGGCGAGCCGGACGCCATCGAATCATGCGCTTTTTGCAGGCCGTCAGCTGGGTCGTCGTAGGTCGTCGCAGAAGTCGAGTAAGAGTCTTGAGCGGATGAGGTGCGACTATGTGGAGGTGAAGAAACGCTGATAAAACCGTCGGATGTTCGGATTCCCGAGCCAATGGACTTCCCCTCACTGTTGTTGCTGGTGTTGCTGTTGATGTTGTTGGCAAAACCATTCGAGAGGCTGGGAGAGCTGGCAAACGGAGAACCCATGGAAGTCTTAGTTTTGCGGGTCGAGTTTCGTTTCTTAAGATCGCCTGCAAGAGGGCTGGGAGGCAGGCTATTCGAACGGTTGTCGCCACGAGGGGGCTGAGGAAACGAATTTATGCTAACAGTCTTTCTCAGTGTTTTTCCAGCAGCGTTCACTCCCACTGATCTCGATGGTGATTGTGGTTGCAGAGAGCCAGAAGGTACCCGCAGGCCGCTTCGAGGAGTTGCTGAGCCTGCCGCGGCAGCAGCTGCAGACGACAGTCCTATGGTACTCTTACGCATTTTTGGCATAGGAATTGCTGGTAGCGCACCCGTAGGCGGACCCAAAGATGGTCGAGCTGGTCGTGGAAGAGTCGTCATTGTGTGTTTGTGCTTTTTTGTGAGTAATAATAATGTACAGAAATGAAGCTTATACGATGATAAGATAGGCCCGGCTCAGGGGTGCCAGCAGCGATTTAAAGATTATAGACTCTAGAGTCCGTTCTTTATGAAGCTTGTTTGGGAACCTAAATTAGTTACTGGGTTTCGCTTTTTTGCCACAAGATTCTCCTCGAGAATTGCGAATTCCGGCGCTGGCAAAAAAAAAAATTTGCGAAGCGATCACCAATTTTCCACAAAGAAAATTTGGTATCAGGCACAAATTTACACAAGAGATAAAATTAAGTATACTCTGCTCATATAGTGCCGGTATCCATAGATGATCACTACCGAACTTCGTAAGCTAAAATAAAAATAAAAATTAGCACCAACAAAGAAAACTTCACTACATATGTCAACTATCGCCATCGTCATCAGAGTCATCCAATCCACACTATTCACGCATTTGTCGTTCGATCATGGTCGGTTTGCTAGCATGGCAGATTCTCGCGCCGCGCACAGGCTAACTTAAGCTAATGAGATATGCGGATTATACACCATCTCGCCAAATATCAGATGCAGGCCAGACTGTAACCTACAACCTGCAACTATGCATGCAAGCATGCACGAAGGACAGGGTTCATAAGCATCAAAAGCCCCCTTTCAAAACCGTGCCTTGCATGTTTATCAGTGGGGGAAGAAGAAGCCAGACCGAGAAAGAAAAAAATTGATAACAAAGAAGAAGCCCCAAAACATAATGCCTGCTGCCATTATTGCAAGGTTTACCTCACATACTCTCTCGCTCATTTGGCTTCTATAAGATCCATGCAAACGCTATTTCGATTTTGGAGTGGATGGGACGACGAGCAGACATAGAGTTTCCAATAAACAGGCTGTACTTTACTTACGATATAGCAGTGACGGCGGGTATGCAGAAAAATAGGTAAACAGGAGTCGAAGCTCTGCAGAACACCGGATGTGACGATTGGAATGCCACGGTTTGCTGAAGGGGACTGTGTTAGTGGTGACGTCGTTTGTAGCGAGAATAGAGTGGTTAGGAGCGGGTAGCTGCAGAAATAAACCACAATATCTTTCCGAATGGGTCAACATCTAATCCACATTCTGTTTTGGTTTGTTTTCTAAAGCCAGTCGTCAAGTCGATGTTGAACAGATATAGAACGAGTACATGTGTCGAGTACTCTGCATAAACAAATCCCAATGACCCAAACGGCGCATATGGATAGCGTAACGCATTTACTGTGGCGTGTGTCGTCAAACGGTACAAACGAAATCTGAGCAACGATGGACAAGACAAAACAGACAGGTGGACGTGGTGGTAGTCGCCCCAAACGAAGATAATATTGAAGCTGTTTCGAGCAGGTGTGATGTCGGTGAAAGCAATGTTATTCGGTTACCTTTCCGGTTGATAGACTAGGCTATATCGTAATAATCGAGTACAAATATTTGATGTTGTCGTATATGGCGTCGGCTCCGGCGTGATTATTGTCGTCGAAAAGGCAGGTAAAGAGATTAAACAAAATATGATAGACGGAAGCGAACACCGTGAGAAAAGAAAAAAAAGGTGACCAGATGTCTGGGGTGAAAGAGAGGGGCACAAGATCTTCTTCAATGAAAAGCAAAGAAGCAGCAAAGCGTAGCAACGGCACCAGACACTTCTTAGTGGACGAAGTCCTTTTGAGAAGTGAGTAGTAAGCAATGCCAAAGAGAAAAAGGGAAGCAAGCAGTTCGTGGCTTATCCAAGAGCTGCTTAGGACTCAAGATAATTCAACAGCCAGGGAGCAGACTCGATGAGAAGAGATTTGGAAAAGAGAAGAAGAAAAATTCAATAATTTGCAAAGCAAGATCAAGCGAGCCGGAGACAGAGGGAAGAAATCAAAATCAACAATAGGAACCAGAGGCGATGGCAACTCTAATTGGTAGGCGAGCAAGTAGATTAAAAGGCCGATAAATGGGAAATGGGCAGCGGTAGTGTGAACGGACGCGTCCTATTCCGGACAACTCGATTGATGGATGGATAGATAAATAGATAGGAATTGCAAATAGAAATGGGCATAAAAACAGAGGTAACAGTCGTCAACGGTGCAGCTTTTCCGGGGTATCGAATGATTGATTGGTTTAGTGATGGTTTGGTGAATTTCTGGGTTGGATCGCCAAGATCTGGAGGATATGATATACACAGATAATATCAGTAAAAGAAAAGAGTGTGATGTAAAGAGCGAATGGGCAGATATCGGTTGAAGATCAAGTTGCCAGTGAGAGAAAGAAAATAATAAAGAGAATGGCAGGCCAAAGGCAGAAGATAAAATGAGACATAAGAAGATGACGATAGTCAAATCTGGTGATGCACAATCTCGGCAACGATCGTGAAGAAAATCCAAAAGGAAAAGAAGAGAAAGAAAAGATAGAGCCAAGAAAAAAGAAAGGTATCCCAATAAGGCTTGCTCTGAAAATATGAAGAGCAGAAGGAGGAGCAGGATGAGCAATCAGGAAGGCACAGTAGGAGGACAAGCAACTACCCAAGTCGAGATGTCCAGATGGAGACGAATGCGTAACAGCAATTGCCAGAATGCAACTCTAGACGCTACTATCAAACACAGACTTCGCTTTTGGTCATGACTCCAAAAGCAGACGCAAAAGCGTAAAAGCCACCACAACTATAAACCTCACCTGATAACGCTGGTATGTATATCCTATATTTACACGTTGTCTCTTTGCTTTCGTCTATTTCCATACTCATACACCTATCCATCTACATATGTATCTTGATCTCTCTTTCTACGTCTCTTTCGCTTCCGTTCCACTGCTTTCTTCGGCTTAACTTCCATTGTCTTTGTTTTCCTCCTCCTCCTCCTCCCTCACCTTCACCTTCACTACGATGTCATGCAACTAACTTGTTACGGAAAATGCGTCCCGAAACGGAAATCTACCTGGATAAAATCTATCGATTAATTTGATATCTCAATCTCATGCCACCATACCAGGGCTGTACATTTGTACTTGTACTAATACTAGGGCCAAGTTATACTATGAACCATGCCAGGTCTATGCCAGGCCTATATCAAGACCTATACCAGGTCTAGTAGCATGTCAAGGCTTCCTGGCTGCGCAGGCAAGGTACGCCCTAGACTAAAGATTCCATTTCGCCACCAAGCCCATCTTTGCTCTGTTTTTTTTTTTTTTTTTCGTCTGCCCTCACGAGCATTTCCTTGCTCTTGGGACTCTGACTTTCTACCAGCGTTTATTTGTAGTTCCAGAGAAGCTGTTTTGATGATGGAAGTATACCCTAGCCCTTACGCTCCTAATCTGAGCTCAGACAAGGCCTACCTTGGGCTACTGGCCCTGTTTGTCTCGAGTCCTACAATGAGAGCCCAGGCGACTCGTGATTGACGGTCCTGCGTAATGATCGTCAACTCAAACCTGCCCGCACAGCAGCAAACACTGACATCAAGAAAGCTCTTCTTTTTGCTTGATTGTGCCTATTCCTTCTTGGAGAGGGTTGTGAGTGGCTATTGCAGTTCTTTCTCCTCTCTCTTGCCCCCGTCTCACCTTGATAAGGTCTTGTATCGGTTTATTTTTATTTGATAGCACCACAAGACTCGCGGAAAAGACCAGTATCAATGCCCACGGACGTCAATGTGCATACTATACCTGTTCCTATAGCTCTCGTAGTGCGTACAGCTAGCGGATCCAGGGGGCCAAGTCGTACGTACCAATACACATAATACAGATACATGTATATGTAGGCATATAGCATACTCGTCCCTTTAACACTACATGTAGCTATAGCTATGCTACTTCAACTATGATGGATTCGGTGGACTTTTGATGTCAATGCTTATTCGGCCTAGCCTGTATTAGCTAGCAAAGACTTACTCCTACAGTCTTTTGTGATGCTTCGCTTTGTTCCCTTGAGTTGCTTCTGAACCTCCTACCGGCTTACTTACATACAACATTTTTTCCTGCTACTCGATATTTTTTGCTCCAAGGCCTTGGGTTGTTGCTTACGAGTGACTTTGACAGCATGACATGCTCCCACACCATCGGGCTAGCCAATCGCTACTGTCGCTTCACAAGATTCAACCTACTTTACTGGTCAAATTTGTGCAGTAGTGTCTCATCTGTCAACTGGTCTCTAACAAAAATATCGATTGATAGGCTACGATTCTTGCATGTGTGTTTTGTGCTTACTATACATGAAAGTAAAGTTACTCATTACCATGGCTGCCCGTCTCTTCTTACCAAACTCTTCAAACTTGACACTGGCAAGGATTATTGTCTTCTTTCCTGGAGGTAGAAGGAAAAGAACGAAAGACATCATAAGAGACAACAGCCAATAGCATCACTCCCTTCTAACAACTATTTCAAGTCAAACCCTCCCTATTGTGAACACAATAGCAGGCTACAGTGAGACTTTGAAGCCTTTCCATTAACTCCAGGTCTCTCCATTCTTATTGTGTCTTTGTCAAGTCCGTCAAGTCTAACAATGCGACTATGACTATGACAATCTCACCATTGTTTGGTAAAGTGAGCTATAGGTTGATTTTCAAACAAAATAAAAACTGCCTTGACCAAGAGCATGACAAAAGAGGAATGGAGAATTAAAAAAAAATGAGCTTTTTCGCTCTGCCCCTATCTTTGGTCCCGAGGTGCTCTTTGCACCCCTGCCATTAATTACCTTTCCAACTGACGGATCAAGTCCCGGTTCTAGATTCAGAATGTGGCCCTAGTTTGTTTCTCTCCATATTAGCCTTGATCATCTAGTAGTTGGATGTGATATCATACCATAACCGATCAACCGTTACAAGATACATCGGAATGAGAAGATATCATGTCCAACTTGGCACTGCTGAGCACTGAGCAAGCTTCGAGATATTACGATAAGTTACTATAGATGACAGACAATTTCCGAATGATGTCTTCGCTTGCTTACACTGGAAGCCCTTCGCATCGTATTACCGTGTCTCCCGCCTGCAAGTCTAAGATTTTGTCAGCTGCAGTGAGTTTCCAAGCTAAATGCACTTCACTGTTACTATAGAAAGAAGAAGAAAATGTTTTGTGCTATCGGCGTTAAATCTGTCTGGAGCTTAGACCACGGTAAAAGATATGATAATGAATAAGGCATAGTAACAGTATATTCTAACCATAGGGGGATGTTCTATCTCCGAACCCTAACATCTGTCTTTTCTTAGATGTCTCTTTTTATAAGCGAATCCACACCAGTACAAAAGATAAGCAGCACTAACAAAAGCAACACCCAAGGTAGAAATGGATGAAGCTTAGGCCATCTAGTGGCTCTTTTTGCAGTGTTCGGGTAATGCCAATTGGTGCTAATCTTTTCTTTTTCCTTCTATTCTCTAGATTAAATTGGAGCAGTGGTTTGTAGATCGTCTGGTTTCAAATTTCATAAAAAAAGGTTTTCTTATCTATTACCACCTGTACACGTTAATAGCTTTTAGACTTCTATTTTATCTATATTTGCATGTAAATAAGCTCACTATGAAACAGCATCTGGAAGTCATTTTTCAATGCCATTGTTAAGCACAGCCTGCCTCTTCTGCGTAGTGTTTTGAACGTCACCAGAAATTATCTACAATTAGCTTAGTAAGTATGTACAATTATTTCTTAGCTTATGCACTAAATTATAGACAGGGTCTTTCATTCTGACAGGCCGCTAAAAAGGAATAAAAGATGTTGGAGCTATAGCATATTTTTGTTATGTAGTTCAGTTGTCAAAAAGTTGTTGTCCTGACAAAGAAGCACAATCCTTTGGTGTAATTAGGGTTACAGAGGGTTAACTACACAAAAAAATATAGATTAATAAGCGAGGCGTTTCCTGTTTTTTCTTCCCCAGTAAATTGAGGAAATGAGGCCGCGTAGATCACGAGATTCTTATTGCGTACTTTACATTTAAATATATTGTTTGTCTAGTAAAGTCGGACAGTTGGTCATTTTTCTTCAACTTGTGTTATTTGTGTTGAGTTATGCTTGATTTGCGATGTAGAATGGAAATCAGGTTCATCCATGGTTACATATCACAAAGCACATCAAGCGAGTGCGTTCTTACCTTTATCAATTTTGTATTGCGTTTACAGTGCTGATCAATGAACTTTGAGCATTCATTCTGCATAAGAACAGTAAGTAGACGAGGATCGCTTGTGTCAGTCTGCAGATTCAGCCGAGTCTCTTTGTGCATATTATCTTGTATGTTCCTGCATATCACCGCAAGATCGAGCCTATGACAAAAGTCTAGCGATCTCTTTTATTTTCACAGGGGGATTATCTTTGTTTTTCAGCTGATTAAGGTTTCTCAGTGTTCTTTATTGTCTGTTTGGTTTACCAAAAACCTTTCCCTCTGGTACTCGAGACCTGTTCCTAACGGATACAAATACGTGAAACGCCACATAATTTTGGTTAGCGCATAAACCTAGACAGAGATAAAGAACTCACATAGTATAACAAGAGGACCTGATATGCTCAGGTTTTGTCTACTCCGGCTAGGAAAGAACGTTCAAGGCTGAGGAAATTGGCGCTATTCTCGCCAACACCCATTAAGTTAGTGCCTTTTCTTTTTCGTCCTGTTCATTCGTTTCTTTTGACGAGGGTATATTGCCTGTACATTATTGCTAGCTTAAAACAGATACAAGGGCACAATGTATCTGTATGTTGTCATCCGTAATGTGATGTGAATGTGATTCGAGTTTGGGCCTTCCCGAGGCTTGGAGGAGCGTGATAACGGGTTTGTATGTAGTATCGACTGGTGGTCTTTAGGCTCTGAAAAGGAAAAAAAAAACAATACGTATGGCTGTCGGTGATGTGCGTATCAGTGGACTTTTCTTTACACCATTATCACATCAATATATGTATAATGAGTATGCTAATATACACCAGAATATCGATAGTGCGTGCTTTGTTGATATCACGACGCACATATTATGTAGATTAGCAGAAGCATGGTCACAAAAATGCTACACTAAACATTGGGGTTCTTGGTTCACATTGTGATAATATGCATGTACATACATAGTTATGCAGAACACAAGAAGTAAACAAACGAAACTGAACCGCACTATCCAGATTAAAGTCTGGTACCGCCTTATGCGCCTTGAAGATATGTATAATGTACTAGAACAAGACCCTTAAAGCTACTATGCACTATAGAGACGGCGTCCAAGCTTCACGTTAAAAAGTCTGTCGTTGCGGTGATGGCCGCCGTGCTCGATCTAGCACAGGGCACAAAACGATCACTGTGGTCATAGACGTCATCAATGGACTCTGCCACATTATGAAATACCAGCTGGTCTGTGTCTAGCTGAGTGAGTATCTGATTTATTTACTTTCTTTTTTGTAGTTATTTTTCTTCTGTTTTTGTTTCGTCACTGCTTAGACCCGACCCTCCTCCACATCAATTTCCACTTACACAACACTCACCGGCCTGCATATAATAGGGATTAGCACCTGCAGTAGTCTGATTCCTTCCACCGTGGAACTCATTGTGCCGTATGCTAGTTGCTTCTTATGCATAACGCCCGCCTGCATACTGTCATATAATATGTACATCTTATGTATCTCCCAATGCCCCTGTTGCAGATGAACGCGCAGATGCCACCAGTACAACCCATGCAGTGAAGCGGCAACGATCGAGCTAAAGAGGAAATAAAAGAGAGAGATCGAGTTTGTGTGCTTGTTTGGCAGATTGCGTTGTTTGCTACACGAGAGATAGATGGTTAAAAGATAAAGAAGGCCTGAGAACTTTCCCACATTGCACAGAGTCGCTTTCATTATCCTATCAATGTAGCTTATCCCCCTTGTTTTGATAATGCACCTTATGTCGATCGTCTACATCGTGCCCTTGGGCTTCGAACATCGCTGTTAGCTAAACAGCGGGCGACTTCAGCTGGGCCGTCACCATCTTGGCCCGCTGCCACTCCAAGATCAAATATAAAAGACAGTGAGTCTCTATGGTCATCTCTGAAGGCTAACGATGCAGCAAGGTTTTGAGTGGTGCTTTGATTGAAACATATTCATTTTGCACCATGTCCCAGAAATAAAATTTTCATATCAAGACCACAAGCTACCGGATACTTCCCCCCCCCCCCNNCCCCCCCTTCGGAGAAAAATCATCCCCTATATCATTTTGTATGCTTTTATTACGCACAGAACATGCTAAATCTAACTAAGTACTATAGTGGAAAAAAAGCCACGAGCTAAGCATTTAGAACAGGACTTTGATTACCAAGTGGAAGGAAGTAGAAAATTGACAGACGTAAAGAAAAAAAAAAAGCTCCTGATATTTTGCACAAACAATATACAGCCAAGTTGGCCACGGACATGATCGGAAAATCTCCCCTATTGTTTGTTTGTGAACGACATATCTTTAGTAGCATTATTTGTGAGCAGTAACATTGTCAACGATGAACAACCGTGCATCTGGTACCTATACTTACATAGTATTTGATACATACTTTGTATATCTACATACATATATGATGTGTGCAAGCGCTATAAATCTGTATGAGCCAACTATAATGCACCATAATAACTCGTCGGTTATACTAAGTACCCAAGGCAACGCTTAGTCGAATTAGCTCTTTGACCCATTGTTCTTCTGTATAGAATCGTTTCGATCTTCTTGGTTGACAGAGCATCGCTGTCTATAGTGACAATCACCAGTATTATTACTGTCACCACTATCAACACTTACTGCAACATCGATTGGAAGCCTTTGTCAGTCTACTGGTGAGTATATAAGATAGAGAACTACTATATATTCTACAAGATCCAAAATGCACTGTGCTCTTTGTGGGTTTTGGGGTCGCCCACGGCTTTATTGTCATGGCGTCACAGCGGCAAGCTTCACTCAAATCTCGCTCTGTACGAAGAATACTACCTTCTCTTTAGAATGAGAAAGTAGTTGACCCAGCAAGACAAGTGACAATCGTAAAGCACTGTAACACTCTAGTCTACATCTATAATTTTTATTCTATGGAGCTATAAAACATATATATTAGTATGCAATAGGCATATAAATCACCGAGGCCTGGGAGCAACAATAAAGACAATGAAAACCTGTTTTTGATCTATCTGTTGTTCATCTCCCTGGCAAGGGATGGATTCCATACATGAATATGAGTGAAATCTATGCTCCGTTACCTATGTATCTGTATTTGATACACTGAAACGTAACTCCCACGAAAGCGACATTGACACTAACGTAGAGATATTAAGAGAACAACTCCTTCTTCCAAATCTCCGGGACATT
Source organism: Davidsoniella virescens (assembly GCA_001513805.1). Lineage (NCBI taxonomy): Eukaryota > Fungi > Ascomycota > Sordariomycetes > Microascales > Ceratocystidaceae > Davidsoniella > Davidsoniella virescens. Next base: position 17,775 of record LJZU01000423.1, read on the forward strand.
TCCCGACCATCGCATAGTCGGGACAGGCATAAGGGAGTAAAATATAGCTAACTATAAGAAGTGGACTAGAACTATAGTCACACTATGTAAAGTCTTGAAATACCCTGACTACAGGGCCTTATCCTGCTTGATCTTGAAACTGAAATAGAAGGCTATTTCAGGATCCCTCATCCATATATTCGTCTTCTAGGATGCCCTACAAGATCGACATAGCCAAAAAATGTGTTCAAGTTGAGTTATAGTGGTATATAGATAGGGAACCTTTACAATACATGAAGAACCTAATTATGTTCCCTGATGATAAGTACATGTATATAATCATCATCCTCTGATAAGAGATCATCTGAATTGATATGTAGATCAAGAAGGATATCAAAACACAGGAAGATTTTACCTCGCCTATGCTCGCCTTCTCGTGGTAGTGTGGCTGATTTGCGAACACATCATCTTGATAATTATCGATGTTTTATACTGAGATTTGAAGACTACTTGTACAAAGGTAAGCCTTGCCTTATCTGCCGTGTTTTTTTTGTCAACCCTTCCTCGCCCTTTTAAGCTCTCATCCTAAGAATTTTCCGAGAGAGATGGAAGGTGAGATGACTAACTATATTCATTGGTCACAACATACGTAGTAAGATATTGAACTAGAGCGTCTGTCTCAGGTGTAAGACAAACAAAGGCCGCGAGATGATAAGCCGACCTTTATATATTGCTCTATGATTGGATAGTTGTACATAGCACATAGTACATAAATACGTACAAGAAAAGGGTGTGTATCACTTTCCCGAATCTTTGGAATCAGCCTGTTAGTGACAAAGTCAAAGTCAAAGTACAAAAAGATTATCTGAGTTATGGGCCTTTGAGAAAACAAACACGGGCACTATTGCTTACGGAAAATGGAAGGGACATCTTCACATAACAATAACAAACTAAGCTGACATTGTGTTTTCCTGGCTTGTCTAGAGGGCTTAATAGGAAACAAAGACCGACCCTAGTAAGTGTCTGTCCACCCGTCCGTCCGTTGACTCGGAACAGGATGATATTGGAATTTGAAGAGTTCTCGTGATAAACACGTGTCGCTTAAATTATTACTGGTTAGCTTCGAAGAAGCTTAGCTAGTTTTACATATATAAAGTCGTAAGAGAAAGCTCAGGCTGGAGGCCAACTCAAAAGAAGCATGGCTCGATCGATAGCTAAGCCTCACTTGATCACAGTCGACGGTATCCGTGAGTTCTATATTCACGTTGTCAAGAGTAGTTGTGAGTGCAAAGGAGCGTTTCCCCTATTTTCGTTGGTTTCCCCTCAACTAGTTCGTATGATCGACATTGTTCGTTGGTCCTGCACTTCAGCATTAAATAAACTCATTGTCACGCTCTTCACCAATAATTTTCTGGCCATTGTGTCTTAACATGACTGAGATAAATACCAACAAGGCTCCCTAAGAGAATAGATATATTTCCGTTCTACTTCAGTGGCTTCCTCCCCTTCCATTCCTTGCCCTTGGGATAACTACTCCTCCTCCTACTCCTCTGCTACCCCTTGACCATGGTTTATATGGAGAATTGAAAAGAGAAGGAGAAGAGTAGTGATAGAGGGGGAAAAAAGGGATTCAAGAAGCTCAACCTTTTGATATGATCGACTAGGAAGAACAAAAAGACAACAATGTAACAAGCTGGTCGTTGTTGCAAGATAAATGAGGCCATACTCTCCGAGTAGCCAAATTTGCAATACTAATGCTCGTTTGAACGGAATTTGCTTTTGTTGGCAAGATAATAAGGGCTTCCTTTGTTCATTTTATTATAGATGTAAGCTTTGAACCTATTTCAGTATGTGGCATGGTTTTTTTTGTTCACCTTACAACTCTATGTACGACTATGTGCATTTACATGTATGTGTCTATATTGCTGTGACTTGCATAAAACACAACCGGATATCGTGACTTTATGGGTCTGCATGTATATAAACCAGTATAAAATCAAAGCTTGACTGCATAGTATTGAAAAAAAAGAAAATATCCAATATAGTGGTAACTGAAGAAAAGAAAGCCCGGTCGAATTTATCAAACAATGAAACCTAGTCCTGGAAACATATTCTTGTTGTTGCTACGGAAGCATCAGTGCGTTTTGCTTTCTTTTTCCTTGCTCTTTATTGCTTACGGACTTCAAACCTAGAACTTCTGCTTTTTCTTTAGTCAGTCTCTCGTAACTTGACGTGATAAGCTATGCGGAGAAAACAGTCAAAGCAAAAGTAAAGCAGTACAGCTGTATGTAGAAACACCCTAAAAAGCCTCCATCTTGGCAAACATTAAAGACTTGATATTCACATGTACATTTGGGCATATCCGGAGGGAGTCGTAGTAGATATGATCGTTCCTGATTTTCCGCATGACGGAACTAGTTAAATATGGACATATACAGTTATAGAGTCATCATACAAGCGTATCCCCTCACGGCCCTGGTCTTTGAAACGCCGAATGGTTTTAGCGGCTTTTCTCTATTGCGTTCTTGTCTTCCTGCCAACGACATGCTAACATGTGTGTACATGGTATCCAAGTATCCCGTATTTGACAAGACACAACCCTTTTCGATCCTTTGCTATATGCGTCAAAATCTGGCTCGACTTGCTGCACAGCTTGCTTGACTAGTCTGTGCTTAGTAGAAACATTCTATCCAGTATTCACTTGTAAATAATGAAAAAATAAGGACTAAGTCTGTGATCTTACGGCACGAAGACGTATAGTCAAAGATATGCCGCTTGCAAGGGCCTAGATCGCTAATGTCTGGTAGCGGACGATCTCAGGATGAAATTATTGGTTTCCGAGCATACTTCATGACCATGGTCTCTTAGTATCTTCTTCGTTTGGGCCTGTTAAACCTATTGAGTTTGTTTGAGTTTGTTGGAGTTGTTGGCAGATAGCTTGTCGCTACCGGTAAAACACGTTCCCGTCGAGTTGATGTAGTTAGCTCTTGTTGCACGGCCACAGCCCAATATCGGTATCTGAAGCATATGTGCCTTGTATAACGTCGTAGTACTAGTATGCGATGCAACCGGAACTGAGCGGCAATGTCTGAATCGCTCTCGTGCTCTAATGCCCCAGCGCCCTAATGCCTTTCCCGACACTTCCCGTCTCGAAGACCTCTACTAGACCTTCCCCTACTGCTTCTTCAAGCACCCAGTCAAACCGGAGTCCGTAGAAGTCCTTCCACTTGCGTGTTCGTCCTTCTCTGACCACTGCCTCGCCTCGTGCTCTCTTGTTTTCCGCTCCGGGTGTTAACCCATCCCACTTGCACCGCGCATCTACCATCGGCATCTCTTTCCAAGGTAGCCTGTTTACCATGTCGAAGAGTGCGCGCACTGCCGCTTGTACTAGTGTTAGGAACTTGCCCTGACCTGGAAGCGCTAACGCCATCTCGACGACCTCGCCACCGCGGCTTGCATGGTAGTAGTATACTCCTAAACCACTAGCGTTGATGACCGAAATAGACTGTTGTAGGCCAGAAGGGATGAGATCACGGCTTGCCTCACCACCCACGGCGTCTAGAGTGCCAGTGGCCGCACGAGCTACGTTTTCTAGTGCTAGGGGATTCCACTCTCCTTCACGACCGGACGGGATGCGCCGACGTGACCACTCGCTGGTTGACGGCGCTGTCAAATATCCCGTTCTAACACACTCATCCTCTTGCGCAGTCGTCAGTCTTTGCTCGTTTCCCTTTACCCAGTTCATGAACGCATCCGCAGTGTCTTGTCTCATGTGCCCAGAACTTACGCTAGTGGCAATGCGCTCAGCAAGTTGTTCTGTGAGAACGAGGCCATCCCAGCGCTTCTTGACGACAACACGGCGTAAGGCACCAGTTGATATGAGCCGGGATATCTCCCGTGTTGCGGTAGTCGCTGATGGAAAGATGGCGCGGATGTGCCCCGTACTCACAATGGGCGGGACGGCGCGCTGGAAGGAAAGCACTTCGGCAATACGTGTCGAGTTCATGCCAACTCCGATACCTGAGAGATCCAGGTCTGTAAACATGGTCTGGCGGATGCTCTTTATAGCCGAGACCACATCGGGAGATGACATACTGACATGATTGCTACTAGCGCCGCGAGTGTCATCATTGCTAGTGGTACTTGGCAATGCCGGGTATGTTATTCCAGATAAAGAACGGACCCGCCCAAAGTTAGGCAGTCGCTCCTCTGAACCTGAAAGAGTCGCCGCTTCTGACCGGGCGGAATGTGAAGAAAGCGCCTGTTTCCGTGGCGTTGGTGTCGATGACCGCGGAGATGCGGACTTGCTAGATCCGGACGTCGTTCGGGCCTTTGATACGCGATGAGGACCGGCGCCCAAGATAGCGCGGAGACTCTTTTTCTGCGGCATTTTATTACAATGATTGATATCTGGTAGTAGACGAAAGGAAATGCGCAAAAAAATGATAGTAGGTGGCTAGTTGGTAGCCCAATATGATAGTATTTGCTGATGATGTTAGAAGAGAAAAAAAAATTACGCAATTGCAAATCTATTGTTAGAAATAGATAGGTAAGAACGATATAATAGGAAGGGAACACAAGACTCCACTAAAGCTAACGCTTCCGGATATGTAAAATAGTTCTTGATGATTATTCTTCGAATAACTAGTTAGATAGCATCATTATTATTGAACTTGTTTTAACTAGTCACAAGGAGAATATTAAACACAAGTATATGAGATAAGCCATGTTAAAGATTTGAATTATTCAACTAAAAAAGGCCAAACCGAGTAAAAAGAACGGGAAATAAAGAAACGCCTTGAGATGGGCAAGTCGTGACATCGCATATAATCGCATTTGTATAAGATCAATAGGAATAGAACAACCAAGCTCTCGACACACAGTAATACAAAGACAAGGCCCCTTTTTTTGACAAGAATAAGAAAAGATGAACACGAAGTAGCAAAAAAGGAACATACTCACACATCAAACAATCGAATAAGACGACTCTTCATTAGTTGGCTGTAGTTAGAATATACGCCGTGATTGAGCTCATACGCTCGCTTGTTAGCTTTAGTGACACCCGAAGCAATTCTTGGGCCACATCTGGCTCTTCCTTCTGCATCTTGTTCCAACCCTTTTCTTCAAGAACCCAGATTGTGCAGTCGTGCTCGACAATCGCTGTAGCTGTGCGTGGAGTCTCAGAAAAGAAAGGAAGTTCGCCGCATGTTGTGCCCGCTACAATACACTCAGATAGGAAGCCTTGAGGTAGGTCGTACTCGACACGGATGATACCATTTTCAACCAGGTAGAATCCATCCGCTGGCTCACCGCGTTGGTATAGCTGCGCGCCGGTCGCAAATTCCTTCTTGACAAAGTACGGCGTGGCACGGAACCAGAAGTCTTCGTTCTTTTCGCTAATGCCATTGAAGATGCGTAAAATCAACCGCAGAGGCTCCTTGAACGACATCCACTTTTTGGGCCGGACATGTTCTTGTGTCTGTGTCAGTGAAACCTGCGCCGCTTGCTGCAAAAGTGTCCGTCTAGGAGAGTTCTGCGGCATATCGAAGTCATTTTTCATTGTACTGGGACGAGCTGGAACAGAGAGACTGGAAGATGCCTGCTGCTGTTGATCGTGTAGCAGGGACATGGCCTCAGTGCTAGCATAGAAAGTCTTGAGAAGCTCATTCTCACAGCTCTCAAGGGCAGAGTTCAGGTCCGGAAGAAGCGCAGCCCCCATACCCTCACCACCAACGAGACCAACCGCGCGAAGATTGCGACCAAGTTGGCTTTCGGGATCAACACCACTGACGATTAGCTCGATGTTCTTGGTCTTGATGAGACGACCAATGGTGTTGAAGGCCTCGATAGCAGAGTAATCGAGCCCAGTGACCTGGTGCATATCTACAATAAGGTAGCGGATAGGACGCTCGGAGAAAGCCTTATCATTGACGAGTCCGCGGATCTTTTCTTCGACGCTAACAATAGTTCCGAAGAATAAATAACCAGATAGCTTCACGATTGAGATCTGTTGTCCAGCTTGCCGCAGATAGTGGTGCTGTGAAGGGTTACGGCGTACGGTCGAGGTGACAATATCACCAGAATAAGTAGCGCGGATAGCAGGCACACGAGCAGTCTGGAAAACAAGCGAAACGAAAGCAAGCATGACACCGACACCAATACCAACAACAAAATCGTATATTCCCATAACTAGAACGATAGTCAAGACGGTCAAGTATTCGGCAACCTTAAGCTTCTTGCGAGGAACCCACACAGCGTCAAGAAGCAGCTCAAAACCTAGATCAAAAATCAAGCAGCCGACCATCATGACGGGGATGAAGCCAATCAGCGAAGGACCAACCAACATAACACCGAAGGTCATGGCAGCAAGCATGTAGCCAGCAAGTCGGCTATCACCACCAGAACGCATGAAGAATACGGTGTTGGCATAGACCAGGTAGTTCTGAATGCTACCAAGCATACCCGAGATAAAGTTGGAGTATCCATGCAGTCTAAGCTCGACATCTAGGTCAGCATTATCTTCGCCAACATTCAGAGCTAGCGCAGGGACGTTGATGGGGACATGAAGGACTCCGAAGAAGGTGAGTGCCAGCATGGCAGGGAAACAGCTAGCAATGGCGTCCCAGTGGACCAGCTTGAACTGGTACAAAGTGTAGAAGTACCACCAAGGCTCCCCAGAAGGTGGTCCAGTGAAGATCCAGCCCCCATCACGTAGAGAATCGACATCAAGCTGATCCAAGCTCAAGACGAAAAAGTAGAAGATGAAGGGAATACCCAGGATGTACAGCGGCAAGAAGTACTTGGACTTGATCTTGGTGTGGCCCCAGAAGAGAGCGATAGCAAGGACGAAAGGGATCACCCATTGCCAGAGAGTCTCGGGATCCATGAGTTGACGAAGAGTTTCCAGATCGTACTGGACACCGCCGTCGAGACGGGCAGATACTTCAAAGCCAGTAAGAATGAGGAAGAAGCCTACACCACCAATACAGCCGATCAGGATGTGGCGCGGGATAAAGCCAACCATGTAGCCGAACTTGAACTTGCCCATGAGCCAGAAGACGAGACCAGTGACCATGGCACTTGTCGAATACGCAACAATGGTGGTGGCAATGACCTCATCCGGCTTGTCCTCTCCAATCATTTTGGTGATCTTGCCAGCCATGTTATGGAAGAAAGGGACGACCTCGATCTACAGTTGTGCAAGTTAGTCAAGGTGTCATCACTCGTGGAAGTACAAGTGATATGATCTAGAAACTAGTTAAGGGCCACACAAGATAGAAGAGACTTACCAGCTCGGAACCTACACCTCCGCGGAAGATACTTCCGGTAGAGAAAGTTAGTTGTGACACAATAGTGCTCACATAGAAGATAGAAATGCCGGCCGAGCCCAGGTGACTGAAGATTGGCGATGCGAGTGGGAATAAAATCATGCCTGCATATCGGAGAGAAGAAATAGTGTTAGCTCATTGGTTCGCGTACCTGTGTGCAACCATACATGCAGGGAGAAAACAATGGCTTTTTGGGGTTTTTCTTCGGGGGTTTTTTTTTCTCCAGATTCTCTGGTTAAGGATAAGGGAGAAGACAACATACCATATGAAAGAGCATCTAGAATGTTCAGCAGCAAGCCGACAATAACAGCAGGAAGACAATGCGCCGGCTGTACTACAGCATTAGTGTAGATGGCTCGGTAGTTCCACTGCACCGGGTTCCAGCGGATGTTTGCTCCATGAGAAGAGAACCAATTCTGGTGCACGGGCGAATTTCGCTTCTGGGCCTCAATATCGTCGATGACACCTTCTTCTAGAATTCCATACGAAGGCCGTGGGCCAGTGATGCTACCGCGACGGATCACGCCTAGCAATGGCGCTGTCTCGGCATCGGCGCTGTTCGGAACATCAGATGCCGTGCGAGAGATTCTAATCTCGGGGCTGTCGTCAATGACTGGGGATGTCCATGTCGAATTTGCATTACGAAGTGAGGTGATAGTAGTAGCACCATCTAACTCCTCTGGTGGCGAACGGCGCAGCATATTAGAAATGACTGAAGGGCCATCATCAGCCTCTTCAAGCAGAGCGTCGAGATCGGCTTCGGCGTCAGCGTCGGTATATTCTGTTTCCCACTGGTTGTTCGAGAGGTTTTTAGCACGCAAAAGCGGCGAAGCAAAGCGTGCTGGACGGTCCTCTTCGGTCGAGGTTCGAGGGCTAGTATGTGGTGAACGCTGGCGAGCGAGGAAGCTAGAAGAAAGAGGCTCTTTGCGATCAGCAAGAAAGTAGGAAGCCAGCTCGGCGGTGTCCTGGCGGACGCTACGGGCATTTTCAGAGCTGTCAATCTGCTGGCCTGAAATCGGAAAAGAGAAGCAAGCGGGTTAGTTTACCGTGTTCTTGTTTCACTGATAAAAAATAATGAGGTAGTTAGACTAAATAGAGCCCTTATGGAGATATATACATACCAACTTTACCACGTACAGTACCCGTCACGAAAGAACGCATGGGCGGGTTTCGAGGGCCTGCCACGATAAACGAATTTGATCGGAGACGGGCTGGATCGACACCAGACGAGGAATCGGCGAGAGGGCTATCGTCAGCACCGGGTTGATCCTGTGTGCTGACCGAAGAGGATCGGTGGCGCCACGAGGAAAACGAAGACATTGCAAAGGTGATATAATATGTGTGTAGTGGTGATGCTTCAGTATTGGGCGATCCCAGATGTCGGGGCTCAGTCGAGCAATCTGACACAGCAAATACTCGATTCAAAGCATGGGCGATGGACGAGCCTGGAATTGAATCCTGAGCAGGAGTTTCAAGCCAGCAACGTAAAGAAAAGAGGATACCAGGGAGAGAGACTGATGAAATTAATACTGCTAGCGAGGACAATGAAGAAAGGCGACGAGTGTTATATAACAAAAAGAAATCGAATAGGCGGCTGCGACAAGAGGACTTGGGAATACTAGAAGGAGACAATCAAGATTCTGGCCAATTGACGAAGATCGCGATGATCTAACTAAGCACAGCTAAATTCCGCGATTTCGACCTAGAGCACGAAACGAATTTAGTGGTAGAGATAAAACAAACCAGGCCGTCGGCAGAGCTAATAAGCACTATCACTCCAGCCCACTTAATCGCTAAATAGAATAGATCCGGTCGACAGCGTAGCACTATAGAGGCAATATCAAGAATATAGCAGAAAACGGCTTGAGTAAAAGTTAGTGCTCGCAGAAATCAGAAACTTGGGAAATTGTGCTACCTAATGCCGACTATCAGCATCTATGTAGGCCGAGAAAAAAAATGAAGAAAAAAGGAAAAAAAAGCAACCTTCAGAACGGAGACAGACAGATAGACAAAGCAGCTTGGAGGTGGGCAGATAATAGATTTTTAACCTCGCCCGTCTAACAAAATCTAGCAAAGCCCTGGATCCCAGTCGTGCACGATCAAACAGAATTGCATTCTGCTTCAGGATGGAAAAATTGAATATAAGGGCGAGGCAATTGGCTTATTCCAGACTAGTATCTTCTGGGATAGAAGCCATAGGTACGCCGGCTCCACTACCACTACAGCACTCCAACTTTAAAAGAAAAAACTACACTGTAAATGCGACTATAGTTGTACTATGTTACTTGTATATCGCACTAAATCCGCCTGTAGCAAAGCCTTAGCGCCCCCAGGCTCTGCTACATACAATGAATGACATGGCGTGACAGAGGCAAAACCTGCAAAACCTTCAAGTTGGCGGCTCAACTGGATGGGCGGATGCCGAAATGTTTTATCTTCTTAATATTCTCTTTGTGTCTTGGCCTAAATACTTGCAAGATAGGTCGCTTGTTGAAAAAGGTTTACGGTATGCCCTATATGCCCATCTAAGGAATGGCCGCTGTCTGAATATACCTGTAGTTGTAGTCGTAGACAGGGGGGTGCCCATCACGTTAGTCTTTGCTTGTATGGTATATACACGTTAACGATGACTAGTTGTAATTTATACATAGATTTTGTGGCTTCCGCTTGATTACGCCGGAATGTAATTCCAGGCGAGCCAAGAATCCAAGGGCTGACAATTAGCTTATGTAATGGCCCGCAGCACATACGACCTACTAACAGATTCGTCCTCTAGGGAGGTCTATCTACGAAGTCTAGGTATCAATCTATCTTTTCATATTTTCTGCTGTCTTCGATGGTTGTTCTCATGGCTTCATATTCCGTCTTGCGCAGCTAATATGGCGTTTCGGTGCCACCCTAGCTACTTACACACCGTTTATTTTTTTGGAAAAGAAAATATGTACTATGTACCCTTATTTCTTGGTACAGAGCCAACCTTCTCACTACCTTGTGTAGATATTAGACCGCATGTTATGTACGTTGACCCCAGTTTCCTCTTCTTGTCTCTCCAGCTGAGCCAGAAGCCGGCTAGTTCCCTCACCCATCCCCTCCAACGTTCCAATGCATGGCCAGCCGTAATCCAAGGCAGCAGAGCAGAGGCCCCCCCTTAAACTCCATAGAAGCTATAGGCTATATTTTGTTATGAAAAACATAGGACTAAATAACATCATATATATATACAATATAATCAAATCATGAAAATAACCCTACATATCAAGAGAGATAGACGGATCCAGCATGGCAAGAAAAATGAGCCGACGGTAACCTCACTGACATTGGTCTCTCTTGTCTTTAAATGAGAGCCCATGTACATGTACATACTATGTACATCGCTGAGTGTGCAGCCGAGCCCGTAAGCAACCAGTCAACGAACGGTCTAGACGACAAAGCTCCCTCGAGTATCATGCGGGGATAACGCCGTCATTCAAGTGTCGTATAAATTCGCCCTCGAGGCCCCAGGCTAACTTACATGACACACCTTCTTTTCGTTGACACTATGTAGCTCTGATTTATGCATACCTATACTTCTTTCTCCCGAAAGTTCATAGGATTCTGCTTTCAAATTATCTTTTCCATTGCAAAGATGACATATTGGTATGCCTATCTTACTCCGCTATTGTTTTATTTGGTTTTCTCAATTTTTTCAAACAGGTGCATGTGTATATCCTGCTCAGATGGAGTCTTTTGATTTGAACACTATTGATAGTTGTATTAATCCCTTACCTCTTCCCGTCTGTCTGTGTACATATGCATGTAAATGACTCTCCAATATAGAAAACAGGGCTAAGAAAACCAGTGTTTCTTGTTCTGTAGCAACTACCACTCTACAACAAAGGGACGTTGTCTTCCGCGTAGGCTGACTGTCCGGATGGCAGGCTAGATCCATCTTCCTGCCTCGGCCCCTCGTTACACCGTAATCGACTACTAATGTCTTTATGTAGTTCTTTTCTTTTTTATACGATCTATTCTGCGTATATAGTTTCTACGCATCTGCGTTGTTCGTAGGCGGTTGGCTATATCACACGGTTTATTATCCCATACATGGCCCATACATATGCGTGGCATCATTGGAGAATACTTTGCCTAGCCGAATATTCATGTCAGATTCATATGTCTATAGTCTATAGACATTTCGTCAGTTAGATGCTCACCTGTTCTTTGTCTTAGTCCAAGGTCAGCTTGTTCATCTTGTGATTTGTTTTTGGGGGTTGTCGCCCCTTCTCCTGCCAACCAAGACAATACCCCGTTCTATCCCCGGCTTGAGGATTTCAATTTGCACAGTCGTGATCAGAATTGTTTTTACACCACCTTGACAAGCCCGTCGGCTTCAGCAGGGCCAAAGCTTTACTTTTTCTGTTTTCCCATGGTCCCTTTATCTCAATTTACAGCCACGCCAGTCCCAGGATATCTTATTCCTTTTACAGGCAGTCTCCCAAAGTGAAAATTCAATCTATGTTTTCGCATACAGTAGATAGTGGCCATACTGTTCCTTCTTGCGTCTCGCCAATTCAACTAGACCGCGGGATACTATCGAGTCCAGCTAGATCGGGTTTTATTTCCTAATCAATCCATTTACACCTAACAGAGGAAATCCTTGACAATGAGGCAATCCATCCTCTTGCTTATAGTTTCAATAGATCATATGTATTATAATTCACCTTGAGAGACTTCACATGCAATAAGGAGGTGGGAAGCCATGAGAAGAGACGCGCATCTTACATAGTCCTTTCAAGAGCTCTAAACATGATTCAAAGCCACACTGTCACATCGAGCCCTGCTCTCTATGGTCTTTGTCAATTTTGATGTCAATTTTGTACAACATTGAATTACATATGTTTACGTTATAGAAACTAAGCTTTCCACACTAGAATGGGGGCGCGTTAATCGACTTTGAGACTTATAACCAAAAAGAAAATACAAAAGTGGATTAGCTAAGAACAATAAGCCCATAAATTTGAGGCCGTCAGTGATCTAGACCATTTGATACGACCCAGCACAAATCGACTATGAGAACAAAAAAATAATCCTTTACGGAACAAGATTCAAATTTCCAGTTGGACTGGAGCATCGGGAATTGAGCCCAATGCGGGGGTCGAACCCGCAGCCTTAAGATCACACTTTTGTAAGAGTCTTACGCTCTACCGATTGAGCTAACCGGGCGAGATTTTTCTTACTTAATATGTGAGAGTCAAGAGGCTTTGTGAAAAAAAGCTGTGGGTCTGTCTTTTGGGGAATGGTTTTGTGGATGCACTGGTGTTTTTTTCTTTTTTTTTTTTTCTTGTATTTGTTTTTGCTGCTCATAGTGGAGGTATGGACCACTAGTTCTTCGGGGCTA
>LJZU01000427.1:0-19055 GCA_001513805.1 Davidsoniella virescens
TAACTAGGGGAGAGCGGACGGGATCCCGTGCTTTCTATCAGCTATGGTCGTATGTGTCAATTTCGGGCTCCAGAGCCATTATATCCTATACTGTATTTGGGCGGAGGCTATAACCTTCCCTCCTACAATCGTCCCGCACATACAAAGCTATTGAGTTTATCTCTAGCAGAGGGCTTTAAATATCTGTCTGGTAGCCAATCCGGCGTCGTTTGATCTCAGTGATTTAGGTAGACGTAAGATATAAACAAATCGAATCAAATCTTAGGATCAGGTTTTTTCTCCGTTTTATGATAGTTAGATATATCTCAGTAGAAAGATACGTCGTATGATCTTAGTGATTTAGGGAGATGTGAAATATAATCAAATCAAGTCAGAGGAAAGATTCCGGCCTTATGCTCGATCTAATATATATAAAAAAACATCACGCAAAACCCACTAGAAGCTTCTTCCGTGACGAGAGCCGGAGGTCTTTCGGAATGGGGTCTTGTCGTTGTTTTTGTTGCACCCAAAAAGACCAGGTAGTTAACGTTACAGCCCCGCAAGCATATCCGGGGTACGCCGGAATACATAGTATAGAGTCAAAGTTATATCATAGACAAGATCGACTACGTAGTTGTAGGAAGTATGCTTCCAACTTAAAGCACCTAGCACTTGATGATTATCACAAACCATATTGTTTAACTCGATCACATAATACATATATATATACTTCATCTCAAGGGTTACATACTATGTAACTTATGACGAGCAACACCAAAACATCAAACGCACTACGAACAGAGGTCTTGTTACCCATACTAGGACTAGCCTAAAAATCCTTATCGTCCTTGCAACATTGTGCAATCAAAGGCTTCACCGCTAATTTATTTTTCTCTAACGTCGAGATATCAGAGAGTTATTTCAAGAGCGCTTAAGGCCACCGGGAGATATCCTGCAGTTTTGGTTGCAAAGCAAAGGAATGAACTCCTTTGCGCTTCTTGTCTCTTTGACCACAAAAAAGGCACATGTTTGTATCTTGTTGATGTATCAAGCGGTGTCTATAGTTAGTGAAAAATGACTAATCATCGAACTCTTTAGTAGTAGACTTGTCACATGTAAACGTGAACGGTCAAGATTGCCGGTATGTATCCGGCTCTGTATGTGTATTGGTTCAAATGTATTACAAATAGCAACTATGTACATGCTGTACAAGATATTACGTTTATATTCACAAATACAATAATGTCATCTACTGTAGATTACCTGCTGACGCTACTATTCAGTCACCCTCCTCCTCTCCCATGCCTGTGTAGTAATATTTATAAAGGTTTACTGATTGGCTCATATCAGAGGTAAGAGGAAGATAATTGGGTCGTAAATCGACAGACTTACGATGCTCGTCCTCTCATAAACGATTGTACATCATCATGCACGGCAGCGCGCTAATCTCACGGACCAAACAACCACGGTGTAAGCGGCCCTTTTCAAGAAAAAATTCTACAGCTTTTGATTCACAAAAGCTTTACATCTGCATTTTATTTCTTCTTTATTTTATAAGGTGGCAACCGCGTATTCTGGTGTCAGGATATCCTGTCTTGGAATTCTAGAGTCAGGAGGTTGCGGCAGACAACAAAGATATAACTATGATGAAATACACCTAGACTAGACTCCTTCTATCCTATGAGAGATGAAGCGAAGTATTAATTGTTTTTTTGTCTTAAAGCTTCATTCGTGCCGAGAGTGATGTGATAAAATTGTAGCAGCTTGTTTACTTTCAATAAGTCTGTGATAAACTGTCAACTCATAACGAACTCTAGTCACTATTATACAGTTAACATATATGATGATTATCGTATTTTACATGCAATCAATCATACATACAGTTCTCTGAATTGAAAGCTCATAAACTGAAGGCTAGCAAGTAATATATGCAAACAAACAAGGCTCAAGTGATCAGTAAAAGGAAAACTCAAGTAAGAAGGCATCGAAGAGGGTCACCGAAAGCCTCTCACAGAAAAGGGAGAAAGAAAAAGAAGGCGGGTGTTAGAAGAATACTACAGGTCACAAAAAATAAACAACAGAAATACGGGGAAAAAAAAATCATTAGCCAAACCCATACCGCGAATGGCCTGCTGTGCTTCCCTTTTCTAGTCAACTACTTGAGTCTTGGCAAATTTATATCGTAATTACAGGAGACAAGGTAGTATGAAAGAATATGTAAGCTGCATTATGACGTCAATTTCATGCCTCTCACATGGTAAGCTCGCTGTTCCCTTTAGTCGTCTAGTTTTCTTTTTTCAGATCTACAATTCAACAAACGCGAATGCAGAGAGGATTACTAGATCGAGACTCTAGTTTAGGAAGGAAATTGGGATGTGAAAATCGGGTTCCAGACCGACCTTCACTAATGCCATTGGTCTTATGTACTATTTAATACATCCTTTTTTCTTGTTTCTTACTTGTTTGCTTTCAATACACATATATGTAGATGGGGATGTGTTTGCCTTTAGGAGTGACGTTGTTGACTACAAGGTCGTTATTTCCCTTCGGGTTTCATAGAGGGGAGGAAACATATAGTATGAGTAGATATCCCCCATATTTCATATATAATATATATATGTGTGTACAATTAGTATACACTATAGTAACCATTCTAAGAAGAAAAGAAGTTACACATGTATATATGTGACTATAGTTCTGGAAACAGTTCATGATCACAGCAAAATCACGATGATGGATAATAGTGTATTCTACGTATTTTCCCACCTCATTGATGCATATTGACATGCAAATACATAGCCTCCAAGGTGCATAATCTTTTGTCTTATTCTTTGGAAACTAATACTGTCATTTTTTATCTATTAACAATGGAAACAGTATTATCTATGTCTATAATGTTCTCGCCCTGTTTTCTTCATCCAAGATATTTGCGAAAATCCATAACAATCATCTGACCACATTTATTGGGAAAAAAAGAGATGAACAACAGGAAAAAAAAAATGGCCACTCAAAGATAGATCCCTCCTCTTCCCTTCTCGGCAAGTGATGGTTCTTGTATAGTGGTTGGTATATATGTATTCATTTTTTTCTACTTATGTATAGTGGTAGACCAGGGAAGGGGAAAAGCCAAGATCCAAAGTCCAGAAGAGCCAGATTACAAGTTTCTTTGGGCTCGATCTCGAGAAACAGGGAAGATCCATTCATCGGGAACAGATCATGAAAGCCTGAGCTTTCGATACTTACTAATAGTTTAGGCCTATTTTTTATCCTGATACTCGATACATATACATATGTACAAGTCATGGCCACTATGCATATAACTAGTTCCATATGTGTGTAGTTATGTATCTTTTTTATCTTCTTTGTTGTTGCTAATGAGATCTTCTCACCGTAAATCTACCATTATTTCATCCCTTTGCCACTTTGATCTACAATAAAGAGAGAATAAAACGAAGGGAAAACATTGCGTTTGTCGGATTTTTTGTAGGAATGAAAGCCAACACATTTACTAATGTGATTGTTGATACCCGGAACGGATAGCAGCCGGTGTCAGAGAAATGCTGTGGTGAGTGAACCAGAATGAGAAGATGGAAAATGGAAAAAGGGTACATGTGGAAGAAGTCGATGCATCTAACAGAAGCGTTAGAGACAGATCAGTCACTTTTACATATATATAACTGAATACATAGCAGCTTACCAACCCAATTAGCTACCTAAACGGCTAGCAGTAAATGTTCAATTTCCGGTAACATGGATAGACATGCTATCCATACAAGCCCTTGCTTGTTGCTAAATAGCCGGGAATACCTTGACTTGATTTTTAATTTTTTTTCTTTTTCTCCCTACCCTTTCTCCTCTATACTAATGTACAAGAAGCATAAGTGAGAAAGAGGGAAGGAATCATTGTCCTCGTGTCTCATGGACTTAGCTCTGCTTCCTAGTATTTGCCTACATATATATGTACAAGTATGTTGATTAGTTTTCGTTCCTATAGCGCTAACCCGTTAGCTCATGAACGTAAGGCCCAGTAAGGCGTCGCCAGTCACGCTAGTGAGTACTAGATGATCTCAAGGAGTGGCCTTAACAAGGAAGAAGACAATGGTCTTTTAGTTATTTGTTACTAGCGCCTTTGTGTATATAGGAGCAAGGCATCGAACGGAAAGGACCTTGAAGGCAGGAGACTCGGACAACGACAAAAGGCCGTTTCATTGTATTTTGTTTTGTTGTCTTGCTATTTATATAGTAGAGTTAGTGCTATATACATGTGAACATGCACTCTTTAAAAATATAACTATAATTATGGTTTAGTACAACTACGACTACATATTGATCCAGTTCTCAAGTTTGGCCGGACCTGTTTTCTCTCTGCTATTCTCTGATTCCTAAATGTCAATGCACACGTGGGGGGAAAGAATGTTACTAAAATGCCAGAATGTACGTATGTATAGGTCATAACGTTGTATCAACTAGTTCTGCTTGACCGACTCTATCACTAGAGATATTTATACTTATGTATTTCTACGGTCCTGTCACATCATAAGTTGATTTTTAGTACGTACGTAAGTACTCTCCATTAGTAGAGACAAACCTGGAGGATATTTATATCTTCAACGCTATTAAACATACATATTTTAAGTGCAACCAAGTGGTATGAACTGTCAAAATCACAATGCACGGGTATTAAACGCTTGGTTAGTTTCCAATACTATATATATGTTGAGTTCCCACTAACCCTACTGTACATCAGTAGCTCTAGGGTCATTGTAAAGATTTTTTGTTCTAGATATGTATTAGCCAAGCGAACAGTGTTGAGCTGGTTGGATTTAGAAGGTACATGCGAGTACGCCTTTTTTTTTGTCTCTCTTCGCGTTGTTTAATAATAGAGGAGAATGCGTTTATCCGTTGATAGTATCCCGAAATAGCAAAAGAAGAGAAATATTTCTACTACAAGGCTTGTTGTGGCTTGCAGTTTGGCGTTTTTGTGTAGCGATAAAAAGGTCATACATGATGCTATGTAATATTTTCGTATAGTATTTTCACTTTGATACCAACATCAAGCCCTTTATCTTTCTCTATTGTAAACCTTAATAAGATATTGATCTACAAATTGTTAGTACATAACGTTATCATACTACACACATAAACAGGTTAGAATACGAAAGTAGGCTAAATCAGAGTAGCACTAGAGCGAAAGGCGGTCTATGAAAAAATAAGTACGAAAATTTCCCCCTCTCGAGAAAGAAAAAAAAACGGCTGGGATGTACCTTGGATGGTAGAAGCCACAATCGTGCTTCTATTTGTTTCCAGAAGCTCCGGCGAATCCAAGGCTTAGTTTCTCTAGGTACAAAGTAAGTACGTTAGCATGACTGTTGATTGTCCAAAGCTAGGAAATATCAGAGCATGTTCTTTGTTAGCTCAAGTGTCTTCTTACCGAAGATCCAGTTCAGACGAATAGGACCGAACAACAAAGTATATGATACGTAGAAGCACTACTAAGAAGATAGGGAATAAACGAAAATAACCCTGGGACTGTCCACTACGGTGTATAGCAAGCCTCTGGTTTTACAAATTATAGTGGCTGTTACACTTTCGTATTCTACTGTCTATTTCATATTTCAGCCGCTGATTTACATGCAGTTTCTCTACTTTGACGTGTAAATCAAGACCAGGTGTACAACCATACGGGATGTGTTTTCCCGTTGTGTCTTTGGCCACATGTACGTAGGTATGCATCTATATGCCTTGCTTTTCCATCACTTACTCACAGGGCTTATATCTAATAAAAGAACACACATATATATGTACCTTGGTCCATCGCTAAAAACGCAGTCACAGTCTCACGTACAGATTTATCTTTTCCATACCTAGACCCCCTATGACGACATAGTACCGCTATCATTAAGTCAGCCACATTGGATCTGTGAACTTGAAAGTAAGGTATCGTTTGGCCTTTTTTGCAGCAGCCTGCAGTGGTCTATGTGTATTTACCTTGTTTCATTTTCAGCCCATTTCAAACTTGTGAATTTTTTTTGGGTATTCTTAAGTACATATATCGTACATATGTATGCCACAAAAAGCAGTTATAGCCTCGTGATAGAGTGTCAACGCCAATACGGAAATATTGTATCATATTCTCTTCATAAATTATACGTCATATCTGATATTTGAATTGTATCCTCTTAATACCAAGAACGATGTCTAACCCTTGTGTGTGAAACCCTAGTGCCGTCCCAGCAATGATTCGACTTAAAAAGTCGACCTTTTATCACAAAAAGAGGGGGAAACTCAAAAACTCCAGCCGTGGAAGATATATGTCGTTACTTATTATATAGTAGCAAAAAGGCGAAGTAAATTAACTACAAGACTAAATTGCCTTAACTACTCATGAGGAACCCCTTTGAAGGAAGCTCGTAGACCTTTGTTCTTGGGAGGGAAGAAAAAGCTGACATAGAGTCAACTACAGACACGTTGAAGCTGATAATTGGCGGCTTTCTAGCGTTTTCATTCCCTTTTGTTAAAGATCGTCTGAGTTTAGAGGCAAAGAAAGAAACAACAAAGACGGTAGAAAAGTACAGGGGAGTAGACACCCCTGGTTGGAAATATGATAAAGACAGTCTGAATATTATGCATCAAGCAAAACTTGATTATCAAGCTGGTTAAACAGTTTTTGTCAAGATTATTGTTCAGTTCTTTTCGGCTCTAAAAAGGATGGCAATTGCTTAAATTTGTCACATGTTGAGATAGGCCAAAAATATGATTCCTGCATGATTAGTTTGGTGTCTCTTTTTTACTCGAAGAACTTTTTTTTTTGGTCTAGGCGAAGATCTCCGACAAGGGTGACAAAGAGAAAATTATATCTTTTTAAGAGCGTCCAGACGAACCAACAAAAGAGTTCGCGTTCTACAAAGGAAAAAACATGAGGCAAAATGTGAGGAGGCAAAACGAATAAAACTGTAATATGGAGTTTGTTGCTGTTGCTGTTGTGGATTTGTTCATCTTGTCTGCAGCCCGGCCTTTTGATATAATTGCTTAGTTTTTCTTTAGTGTCTGCTATCATATTCTAGGATCAACCCTCAAGAAACAACAATAAAAGACTTGCAGCCCCTTGAAGAAGACCAGGGGCCATTCATTAAAATTTCAAATCCTTTTTTTTTCCTTCCTCGTCACTGCAGGCCTATTGTCGTACTGTATGTAGTTGTAATGATACTTGTAAAATGCATATTTCTTGGAACTGCCCAGCTATGAATCAGCAGGCACTATCATGTATCACTGCTACATCCTAAGTAGTAGTTCTGAGTTCCTTTTCTCTTCTTTACTTCTATTAGGGGTATAATTTAACTGAGTATTGAAAGCATCGAGAGAAGAAAAAGATGAAGACTTATAAAGTGATTATTCATCGTACCGACACATGTCAAGATATCCGGAATAATATATGACTATGATGTCAACGATTTGCTGGCGGTCTTGAAGCCAAAATCGCAACAGCGCATCGTTCCACGGCCTGGAAGTGAATAGACAAGAAATTAATAATAATAAAGAACGACAAATCGTAAGTTGGGCTGACAGCTCTTTAACTAACTGGCATACTAATTTCTGCTATGATAAAAGGCTCTCTGATCTCCTTCGGCTTGGGCCATCTGGTCATTCAATAATTAATCCATCGTTGACAATTGACATGGTCCCGTGCTCAACCTTCCGCAAAAAATGACCTGGCACGTAGGGATATCAAAGCTCTGAACCCCAAAACCCAAGTCCATAGGCTAGACTGGCCTGGTCGTCGCATTGTGACATATTTTGTTTACGCTTATGAGGGGATATTTAGAAGCTTTTTATGGATTTGTTTGTTATCATTGTAGTTTTCGATGATAGTGTCACGGGCTCAAAGATAGAGAAGAAAAAAAAAAAAAAAGGACTTTTGTGATTGAGTGACTGGCTTTGTTGTGTTGTCAAAGCTCGGATGACCTTAATATCAGATTTATAACCTGATAACTATGTATATATGTATATATCAAGGGCAAAGGGAACAAACAAGTGAAGAAGAAAGAAAAAACACTACTCCAAACGAAACGGAAAAGAGGGAGAGAGAGAGGGTAAACGGGGGAATCAGGACATCATAGGGATTCTGTTGTTTCTATCTGTACATCTTTTTTGTACTTGGCTTGTTTCCTGATCTAGTTGACGCTGAACGTAATTAGGAAGATAAAAAATGACTATTTATCAATGCCTGGTACCCCTAACATTCCTTCCGCCTTGGTGATGAGATTTCAAAATAGGCACCGTAGTATTGAGGGAGGAAAGCCGACAAGATGACGGTTACATGTATTTTTTTTTCGAGCGAGCGGGTCAGAAAGCAAAGAGAAAAGAAAGTGACATACATATCTGTACATTACAGTAATCCCCCCATTTTTTCGGTCCAGTGACGTATTGGTGTAAAGAAAGGACAATGATACTTCCTAAAGAGGAAATCGATATGATATTTTAGCTTAATTTATTCATCTTTGCCTGGGGTTTATTCAAGGCGTCAATATGAATATGGACAGAAGAAAATCCCGTGTTTATTTGACATATCGTCTGTACTATAAAGTATATATGTATGTAGTAAGCCTAGTGCTGGTGAATGACTTGTTCCAATATTAAGAGATAAAAAGAAGGCTAGGTTAGTAACATACATATACAGATATTCATTATATATATAGCCAGGAAAAAAAGCAATATCATTGTAGAGATAGTAAAAAGAAGAGAAACAAAAAAAAAAAAAAAAAGGGCCAACTTTCAGCACAGAGCTTGCAGGTAGCCTAAGCACTTGAGAATCTACATGTATGGATGTTGCTTAATTATGGATTTATAGCAGCCCCGGTTTCAGTTTTTCAATCGTCGGGCCCAGAAAACAGAGCCATAGTTAAAATACTGTATATTTTCTTTTTTGTTTTCATTGGTGGTTACTTCAAAAGAAACATTTACTGTCTTGTCACGATGGCGTTTGTATCCGTCTTGTTTTTATTAAAGGTTTCCAGTCCTATTGTCCTTTTGCCTCTGTTTCTCTTCTTTCTCTTTTCCTTTTTCTGAGATTTGCTTTTTTTTTTTCCTTAGATTTGATTCTTTTTTTTTTTCTTTTTTCCTTCTAGGACCGTGACTTTGTTTTAACTCCATTTCTTTTTTTTTTGCTTCAAGTTTCATTCGATATTGTCTTTTTCTGCTCTACTACTATCTCCTCTTCCCTTCTCTTTTCCTTTCTCGATCATCGTGGGTTACTGGTCTGACTATATAAGAATCTCGGCGTATAACTGAAGTTTACGTATTATCATCATTAACATCAGAGTCTCTATGTGACTGTAAAGTTTCCGCTCTTATATCGACTACTATATTACATGAGTACTGCCGTTGCTTTCAACCCAGACGATCGACACATACGAAGGTGCATTTCGTCCCATTGATCTATCTCCTGCTATTCACAGCCTCGTAGACGGTCACCGCTCCTCAAGCTCTACTGTTATAGCTAGCGATTGCTGTTATTGCAGCTCATATTGCCATTATTGCCTTCCTCCACCTATATTAGCCGTCGTTTGACGCTGGACTTTATCGTTCCTCTGCACACTTAATGATAATGAGCTATCCCGCCCAGGGACCCGAGAAAGCTTCTTCAACTTCTCCCATCCCCGGGAAACACCATATTCGCCACCAATCACAACCTACGCAACTATTAGCACACCAATCCACACCATTGACATCGGCTCCAGGATCGTTGGCTGTCTCGACTTCGACGCCTCGGCTTCCGGCCTTTGTCTCGTCGTTCGTTTCTCGCTGCCGTCGTTCACCACGGCCATCTTCAGCTTCAAACACAGTCTCATCTACTACTACACCATCATCTCCAGCCAATAGTCAGCATTGACAACGAGCCCGCGCTTTTGGCCTGTTCCAGAAGCTCCCTCTGCGTTCGCATTCTCAGCCCCAGCTGCGGCCTTTGACTGTAGCTGTGACCGACAGCTGTCTGTCCGAGTGTACTCCCTCACTAGCCTCGCCCAAGTCAACCACTCCTCCGACTCAGAGCCAGCATCACTCGGACAATATCTCTGTGGCCCCAGCAAGCCTTGATATCGTAAGAGTATCTGAGTCTGCTGCTGTCTTTCGTGATTCATCCACCGAAGCAGACATGGACCAGACTCGCTCACACGAGAAGCACCACCAGCATCACATTTACCAGAACCAGATCGAGCCTGTAGACCACCAAGAGTCGCTTCACAATGCCTTCACACAAAAGCAGCCGCACGAAGACCGGCTGCCACCATCCCAATCGCCCCAGCCACAGCTTCACGTCTTGCCGCCGTATGCTGAACCAGCTCATACCGGCATCCATGAGTTCATCGTTGACTTCCTGGAGGCTGATCCACGGCCTACCTTCGTAGTCAAGATTCCACCGACACCACCAACACCGACTAGTGCTTCCCAGATGGCGTCTGCACCGATATTGTTACCCTCGCCGGCTGGGGAACAAGAGCCTGGAAGTTTCTCGACAGCTTCTGTCTCAACGCTAGACGACCTAGACTCGGACTTCTCACATTCGACCCATCTGTCATCGTTGCCGGATTCATCATCGCCTCGTCCGTCGGCTTCTGAGGCCGAGGCTGCAACTACCATCACTGGCCAGGTCTCGTTTGTACGTGCCTCGTTGATGTACTGCAACCCAGCCTTCGAAAGCCATGCTGCTTTAGTTCCGGTGGCCGATGCTCTGCGCGCTGGTCCTACAAAAGCTGGCACCGATGAGCGTCACGATGTCTTCTGGAAGTGGATTCTGGGCTTCCCCGATAGCGACAACTCGACAACTCCCCGAGCAGTCCCTTTATCTAGTCCCTCAAGCGCCCTCTTCAAGACCACAGTCCACCTAGGCATTGCCTGGACACGCCATGTTGTCAACCAGCAGTGGGTAATTATGAGTGCTAAGAACATATCACAGACACCACATATGCCAGCTCCACAGGCAGATCCTCCTCTGTCACTTGGCATGACATTTTCTTTGGCTCATGCGCAACCCTTTAGCGTTCCCTTACCACTGTCACCACCAATCCAGGAAGTTATGATCGACTTTTCCACTGGCACAGTGCCATCGCCCTCATCATCGACAACAAGCATAGACGAGACGGAGGGTGACCACGAAAGTACCATCTTGCAATCTGGACCGCTATTCACGGACCAGGCTAAGGATACTGATGGCGACGACTTCAGAGACAGCTATTCGATGCTGAACGATGAACATACTTCCACCGCAGACAATAACGACACACTACAGTCTCACGATACACCTATGGACCTAGACTCTGCTATCAGCAACCTGTATGTGTCTGGGCCAACAGACCATCGCCATCAGCGGTCAACCTTGCTCTTCAACGACAATCTGGCTCATCACGCTTTCGGTTCCAAGAGCCACGATATTGCCGTGGTACATCAATTGCAACATGTAGCCGAGATTCTACCGTTAGGCATGTGCCTCTCTAGCCCACAGGGCGTCATTCACTTTGCCAACAACGAATGGTATCGCATTTCTGGTATGCCGAGAAACGCCACCGAGCTCATTTCTTGTGTCGCTGACGAGCACCATCTGAACTTTGAGCGTGCATTTGATCAGCTCAACACCGAGGACACCGTCGTCTTCGAGTTCCGCGTCAAGCGCTATGGAACTCCAGAGCACCCGCTACACGAGGAGAACTATGACTCGGAGAACGAAGATAACATCTCCGAGCGTATTGCCCAGGGCGAGCGTTATATGATGGCAACAGCCAAGGCCGAGCGACGACCCAACGGCCGCGTTATGCGTGTTCTCACATGCTTATCTGATGTCACGGCACAGAAGCGCTCGTCAGCTGCTGCGTGGCGCCGGGCCCAGGAAGCCGAGAATCTTAAACGCCTAGCCGAAAACGCCACAGTGGGCATGTACCACACCGACGACCAGGGCCGTTTGTTCAGCGCCAACGACGTATTCTTCAAGTTGACGGGCCAGCCGCGTGTCGATCTGCAAGAAAACGAGATCTATCTGTGGGATCTGGCATTTCCCGATGAAGAGAATGGATCTTTCGAGGACCGTCTCAAGTATGTTGCGACGTCTGGCCGCCCTTGGACGAACGAGGTTCGCCTCAAGACGACGTGGATGGCTGATGACGGTTACGGCGGTCGTCGTCCTGCTCCGCGCTGGGTGGTTGCGACTGTGCTACCTCTCCGCGACCACAACGGGGCCGTATCTTCATTCACAGGCTGTATCAGTGACATCTCACACCAGAAGTGGCAGATTGAGCGCGAACGGCAGCGCAAGGAAGAGGCCATCGAGTCGAAGCGCCAGCAGGAGAACTTCATCGATATGACCTCGCACGAGATGCGTAACCCTCTGGGTGCCATAATCCAATGCGCCGACGACATCGTCAACACGCTGGGCAAGATTCTCGAAGAGTCTGACGTTGTCTCTTCGCTGACACTGCATTCATGTGGCAGCACAAGCGTTGACGGCCACCATCACGATACATCTGTTGTGTCTACTCCCCCAGCAGTAGCCGCAGCAATTGCTCGAGCCTCGTCTCCTCCAGCACACAACCGCTCCTCGTCTATTGTTGGCATATCACCACGCCAGGGCGCCGCATCGACGCCACAGGCGAGGCGGCTACAGATGATTGAGGATTGCATGGAGGACGCCGAGACGATCGTGGCCTGTGCGCAGCACCAGAAGCGCATTGTAGACGATATCTTGACGCTGTCCAAGCTGGACGCAAAACTGCTGATGGTTACGCCCATCAGTGTCGACCCGCTCGACATGGTCCGCAAGGCTATCAAGATGTTCGAGGCTGAGGCACGCCGGGTTGATATCAAGTTGGGCTTTGTTGTTGATCAGTCCTTCACCGACCTTGGTCTGCCCATTCTCGATTTCGACCCGTCGCGCGTCACACAGGTACTGATTAACCTGCTATCAAACGCTCTCAAATTCACACAGAATAGACCGCGCCGCAATATCACGATTCGCTTGAAGGCCTCGAAGACTCGTCCCGACACGCCGTTTTCATCAGTCAACTTCATCAAGCGTATGTCGATCTGGAACCCTACTGCCAAGGCTGCTGTTGCTCAGTCAGTGTCTAGTCCTTTTGGCCCAATTACAGCATCAGCCATAGCTGGAGTCATCCCCGGTACCGCACCTAATAGCATTCCAAAAATCACGGCGACCGATGCCACTGCTCATGTCGAAAAAGTCAATGGCGTCTATGTACTCTTCGAGGTCGAGGATACAGGCAAGGGCTTGACAGAAGAGGAAACCCGTAGTCTCTTTAGTCGTTTCTATCAGGCTAACTCGCATACCCACGTTCAATACGGCGGATCAGGTCTTGGCCTGTTCATATCTCGCCGGTTGACTGAGATGCAGAACGGTTCTATCGGTGTCAAGAGCAAGGCTGGCGAGGGCTCGACCTTTGCCTTCTACATCGAAGCATCTGTGCCACAAGCGCCGGCTGTCGTTGAATCTCCCTCAGTGCCTGCTGGTACCGACCAGGCCACTAGTCGCGGTCCATCAGCTAACCACGGTAGCTTACGCAAGTCAACTACTTCGGGAACAGAGACCAAGCAGAGCAAGAGACCATCTTTGTTTGCCAAGTTACGCGCATGGCATCATAAGCCCAGTCCTGCTGTGACTGGGCTGCAGTATGTGCTAGGTAGTAGCAATGTGCTAATTGTCGAGGACAACGACATTAACGCGCGATTAACTAAGAAGGGCCTGACGGATTATGGCTTCAACGTCGACGTTGCTACCAATGGTATCGAAGCAGTTGAGAAGCTAACGGATCAATGCTCAGCCAAAGCGGCTAGTAACGCGCTATCTTCGGCGCTTTCTGGCACTTTGGAGACAGGAGGCCAAGTAGTAAACTCCAGCCTTCAGATTGGCTTACAACTCCGACCACCTGTATTCACCACATTCCGCTCTCGACGGTCGTCGTCTTCCACAGCTACCGCAAACTCATCTGGCAACACTCACGCTAAGCCGAGTCACTCAGTCTCATCCACATCTCTTTCTAGCCTCGCAGCAGCAGCAGCAGCCTCAGCACCACCCGCTTCCGTCATCGGCATGGTTCTCATGGATATTCACATGCCTTCTCAGGACGGATTGCAAACTACACGCATGATTCGCCAGTTGGAACGCGAAGGAAAGATTGTCGGTGCGTCAGGTGGACGACTTCCAATCATTGCTGTTAGTGGCTGTACACGTGATGAGCAGCTGCAGGTTGCTCTCGAGGCTGGAATCGATGCTTTCATGGTCAAGCCGTTCCGTATTCCAGATTTACTAGAGACTATGAAGACGGTATCGAGAACAATCGCGGAAGCTTCTGCGACAACGACTGAAGATGATGTCAATATTGCGCAGCAGCCATCTAGAGCAGAGAGACAACATAGCGTATAAGGCGCTTCGTATCTCCATCTACTTTCTCTTTTTTTCTTCTTTGTTTTTGCGTATATCTCTAATGAGGAATTCCTTTTCTCTTATATTAGCATGGTCTTTTTCTTTTATAACTTGTGAAAAAAGCATCGGTTGATTTTTTTCTTTTTCTTTTCTTGTTTTCTTCGGTTTTCTCTCCGTACTATACCTCTTCGCATTATTCAGTGCGCTTTTTTTGTTGGCACTTTTACACGATTCTTCTCTTCTCTTGATACCAAAATTCCTCCTTTACCGTTTTTAGGAAAGAGATTTTATTCCTCTCAGATTTTCTTTCTTCGCTTAACTTTATAGAGTTATCATATTTTGATCACATTTTTCTTCTTCCTTTTCATTATCCCAATATATTGCAAAGCTGCGCTCCACACAAACATTTTCATCATCTTTGACGTTTTTTTCTTCTTGTTTTTTCTTACATACTTCTTCATTTCTGGTATTACTGATTTCATCTTTACTATCGCTTCGCACCATATACATTGTCTTGTTATTGATCATTCATTGTCAAGCTTCATGCTGGGATTTTGAGATCCCACCTCTCTTTTCTTTTCCTATCCTCATTTTCTTGATTATTCATGTATAGAATTCGCATTTCCTCCTTCTATCTTTGTGTCATATAAGTTGCTTACTAGCGCAAATACTACTACTATTACTCCTATGATTGCTCAACTGTAAACTGAAATATAATATACATATATTGTGCCTTGCCACATAAAAAAACCATTCTCAGGTGAATATATCTTCCATCGAACTTAGACTATTGGTCGTAGACACTGCTACAGCTTGATAAAGTCCGTGATATCTCTCGCTTTGAATTTCAAACTGGTATAAATCATTTGGTTTGGAAGCTTAGTAATTTCAACATTGTTCTTCACATTCGTCGTCATACAAGCATTAACTGACATTATGACTTCTTTGTAGACCACAGAAACCTATTCTTGATCGATTCGTTCATGGTTAGTTCCTTTATTACTATGACACAATTGTTATTGCGGTCTGCTATGTAATGCCCTGGCTAGTTTCGTAACGTTGAGTTTATTGGTTCCAAACTGTTACACAAAGTAGGGTCAGAAACCCTTATTGTACATGGTAGGATAGGTAATCACCTACATCATTAAGATTCAGGTACTAGACTATGCGATGAGAAGTATATTTATCTTTTAGATTAATATGACTTGGATCAAAGTTTGTAAGATAGTAGCCGAGACTTTCTCGTCATTACATAGTGTATTGATTGTACCTTGTTTCTGTTCACCATACGTAACATATAATATGCTCATATTTATCACGTTCTGTAGGACGTCTATTGATATAGAGAATACATTTATAGATTTTATCTTAGGTAGAAAAACCAGAGTATGGTAAGTGGTTACTCGCACAGAACAAGGTTACAATGAAGAATGGGGAGAGACCAAGACAAAAACGTTAAAGTGAATAAATAATACATACACCCTTTCTTCCTTTGATGTCATTTAGCTGTGTAGGTGGTGGTAGCAAGCATCCTGATGTTCTGCTGATAGAAAAGAAATGGATAAAGATAATCTTGGGTATCGTAAGCGTCTTATGTAGACTGAAGAAAATAACATGAAGAATTTGGCAATAAAGACCTAGTCTTTGAACAGCAGATGGTGTGCGACCTGTACAAACCAACTAAAAACATAGCAATTTCGCCGTCTATAACTAGTGCCCTTCTGTTTGTCATTTGTTAACAGGAGGTTCATTAGAGGCGGAAACGCCGCGACCGATAAGAGCGGATACTACCCATGTCACTCATTTCAGTTGCTGTCTCGGTGCTGTTTCGGATGTCTTTATGCTGATGTTCTGCTAGAACTGACATCGCAACGGGATTTTTCTCCCATGCCATTAGTGAGATCAGAACCATGGCTACTGCAACGTAGACCATGATGCGCGTTTCTTGCGCGAATGTGTCAGCATATGCTTCCTTGGCCTCTTGTGATATATGAGTAGATGGTTTAAGCTCTAGGCTGGAAAGCGGGCCACCAGTAGCTTCACTGCGAAGGTGGGTGACGATAGTGAGCATGACCAGTCCAAAACATCCACCTAGAACACGAGCTTGGGCAACAGCACCCTGTGCAGAAGCGAGATCTTCATTGCGGATTTGAAGAGCTGCGATGATGGTTGACGCGCCAAAACACATACCAACCCCAAGACCAATTATAGCTTGAAAGGCATACTGTGGTCTGACGTCAGAGTCTGCCTTTGAAAAGGTTGTCATTAAACCAAGGCCTAGAAGTTGTAGACACGAGGATATGATGAGAGTTATTGATGTATTGTTGCGTTTACTGGACAGTGCGCCCGCCATAAAAGATCCAACAGCGCATGAACCAAGAAGCGGAAGAAGATGCAGGCCGGCAAGAAGAGCTGTGTCACCATTGATAACTTGGAACCGTTCAGGGATTGCAACTGTTAGAGCAAAATATGGGAAACCTGATAGCATGGTGACACTACGACAGATTGTTAGTATAAAGACGAACCAGAAAACAGAGGAAACCCAACACAGGGCAGTACAAGGAGGGAAGAGTCAAAAATTAAAGAGAAACTGGTTTGGCTTACATAACACAGAAGATGAACACTCTGCGGAAAAATAGCCTAAGCGGGAATACTGGTGCGATATGTGCAAAATAGCGGCGGCCGAGTAAAGCCTGCCATACCACGAAGCCAATACCACACAGGAACGCAAAAACTAGGGCAGTGACTATGCTTGGAGAGTCCCAGGTTGAGACACCAGATCCAGCCTGCTGCAAAACATAGACTATGAGGCAGCAGGAACACAGAAGCGTGCCACTGCCGACGAAGTCAATGCTGGAAAACGAACTCCACGTATAGCGCCCTAGAGGGGAATCTATCTCACGAATGGACACGGGCCATGAGAGGGTTAGGAGCATGGAGATGGCGATACCCGCGGGGATGCTATGATAAGGCGTTAGTGGTACATGTCCTGCGAGAGAATGTGGTAGTAACTTAGTAAGATACGTACTTCATGTTAAAGATCCAGCGCCATCCTGCATAGTAGGAAATAATACCGCCTAGAATTGGCCCCGATACTAAAGCCACAGCAAGTGTTATGCCAATCATGGCGCCCACTAAACTTGGAGTGCGGATAGGGCCCATTTCAACAACGGCGATCTGGGCAAGACTGTATAAGCCTGAGCCACCAATGCCTTGAAAGGCTCGACATATAATGCTACAAGAAATGTTAGTGTTGAGCGAGATTGGTTCATGGTACACATGTACTCACAGTTGCTTCATACTATTGCTCGCACCACAGCCCATGGAGAAGCAGTTGAAGATGACCCATGAAATCAACAGGACGTCTCGTCGACCGTATATGTCACTGAGTCGAGAGATACACACGGCAAAGCCTAGTTAGTTAGCAAGGGCATGACCTGCTATTCTGGTGCGAATGAAATAGACGAACTAACCCATGTAAGTAAGTAGATAAGCGAGGATGATCCACGACGTGTTGATGGAGTCATTAAATTCTCGGGAAATCGTGACTAGTGATGTCGAGACGATTCCAGCATCCAGACTCGACACAAATAACCCAAGTAGACATCTTCGCCAGAACAGTCAGCAAGAGTGTGCGAATAGGGTTTCTAGCCTTAAATGAGAAGAAGAGATAGAAGAGAGATAGACCTACCCAACCATGATGACAGTCTGCCGTGCACGTGTGAGCTGCGGGCCTTCTATGTGGACAATGTCAACTGTAGTAGCATGACTCCTCCGGTCTCTAGGCGATGATCCAGTGTTCTGGCCATTCTGTAATGAAGCCATGATAGGCGGTGGCGTTGGCAATCGAGGAAGCTCTGTTAGAATAGCGAAATCACTGAACGAGAGATTTGGATAGGGAAGAGAAAAACGTGCGGTTGGATTCGGCATGGTGACAGTCGGAAGATAAAGCAAAGAGAAGACTGATATTTAGAGGCTAAGCAGCGCACAAACAGACGAAATCGCCAATAACCTTGTTTGAAGGCAAGCGAACTGGCTTCAACCCCCAAAGAGTGCGCTTGATCAGGCTCGAGAACGTTTAGATTGATAAAAGGGCTGGATATAAGTAAGGCTGCGGCAATCGAATTAGCAAAGTACCATCAGAGGGAGAATCAAACGCCGAAATCAAAGTCACAGCCTGATTTTGACGGCAGGAACTCAGAGAGGTGGTGACGGCAATCGGATCGGAAAGGACTGACTACTTGCTTATTGCGGTCGCCGACCAAGAAAAGAAAACAGCAAGTGCGCACGGCCGAGAAGGTGTAGTAAGAACGGGCAATTGCTATATTGGGATTGTGATGTGTCACAAAAAGGTGAAGGTTGATATGGTGTTGATAATGACGATGAAGATGTATTGGACTTCGTGTTGGTTGTGGCGTTGGGCATGGAAAATGCAGCTGGTTGACGGTAGAGTTGAAGTGGAAAACGAGACTGAGAATGGATTTGATCGTTGTTGAGGTTGCAAGCAGGTGTCTTTTCTTCCTTTAAGACTGGGACTGGGCCGCATGAAAATGGGATGGCCAAAGATAGAAGAAAAATAAGAGGGAGGGGCTTAGTGATGTGATATGAGTCCCTTCGTGATAGTTGCGCTGCTGTAGGTAAGGGGGGGGGGGGG